>JAXCHL010000202.1:0-125000 GCA_034195605.1 Santalum album
TTTTTCTTCATAAAAAAAGAAATATGGGCCGAATCGGAACCCGGTCCGATCGGATAGTAGTGGGCTCCTGGCCCGGCACGGCCCGTTGGCGTGCCAAGCCCTAGGAGTATAAATCCATCGGTCATTCTCTTCCCCAACCGCTCCATCTTCAACTCGAAACCCTAATCCAGAAATATGGTAAGCTAATGCCTCTGCGTTATCTCTTCACTTATCACTTATTTATGTATTATGTTTCTGTGCTCTGATGTTTTTGTTCGGCTCATTGTTGGTAGGCGCCGAAGAAGGATAAAGCCCCGCCTCCGTCCAAGCCCGCCAAATCTGGGGGAGGGAAGCAGAAGAAGAAGGTAAAATTATGGTTCGTGTATCGTTTGATAGCTTGTTGGGTCTTTCAATTTGTTGGATCTATAGTTTGAATGAATTTGGTTTTTGGGTCTTTTGTGTTTCTGATTTTGGGAAGTCGAATATTTAGTAAAGATGGTTTTTTTTTTTCTTTAATATGTAGAAATGGAGCAAGGGAAAGCAAAAGGAGAAGGTGAACAACATGGTTTTATTGGATCAGGCCACTTATGACAAGCTGCTTTCTGAGGTTCCAAAGTACAAGCTTATCACGCCTTCAATCTTGTCTGACAGATTAAGGGTATGGTCTTTTATCTGATCCTCTTTTTAGATTCTAAGCTATTTAGATAGAAGGTTCTGCAGTCATCCTTTGTCTCTTAACTTTGGGTGTTAGCTACGAGATCATTAACATTATTTTGCAATTGATAGCTGCGTGACATAGATACACTGTGAAGGTCAAAAATATTCAGGGAATTTATACTTTGAAATGACTCTATTTGATATGAAAGAGCGTCACATGGGTTTGTTGTCGGACTAATTGATGTAGGGGAGTGCTTAGTTTTTACTAGTTGTGAAAGAACTGCTTTGATTTATCTTGATGGCTGGACACCCAGCACCATCGAGGTCATTTTATAGTGGATTTCTTTCTAGTTCCATTGTTTGGAACTTAAATGAGGGTGGATGTTGTTTATGGTAGGAATTCACAAGGGTTTTTATCTTAAACAAATCCCATGTGATTAGTTCTTACTTCTTGAGAATTGAAATTATTTGTCTTTTCAATTCTTTATTTATTTATTTACTTAAAATACCCTTCAGACAAGAACAATAAAGTAAGCCTTAATTCCAAGACATTGGGGTAGTCTACATGGAATCAAGTCATTGAATTTTATCCGGTTGCTCATATGAATTTTGATATGCCAATCTTCTTGTCTAGGGTTACCTCCCTGTCTAGTTCCCAAGCACTCATGTCATTCTCTTACAAGTTCAAGTTTTGAATGGTCTATCACTAGCATTTCTGTCACTTCCCCATTGCCCAAAGTTGATCACAATGATTGATCTTTGTTGCATGTGCCAACACCATATTGGCGACATTCTTCTTTCATGTTATCTTCAATTGAAGCTGCCCTGATCCTTGCACAAATTAATCTTATCTTAATGAGTCTTACCACACACCCATCTGCAACCCAATATATAGTCTAAATTGAGCCATAGTAGTTCTGTAGAACTTTCATTTTCAACCGTGAAGGAATGTCATCATGATTAGACCCAGTAAAACATACCCAAACCTGTGGCCACCTGCAAAACAGGTGGATAACGGGCTTAGGTACTGGAGCTCGTTGAAAAATGGGTTTTTTTGACCTGACCCATTTTGAGCCCAACCCACAGATGCCCACAGGCACCTGTTTTAAAAAAGAAAAGAGAAGGGCCTATTTATGTGCACTTGATCTCCCTTTGCATCTCACTCACACGTGGTCTCACTTGCCCCCAACATCTCACTCTCTCCCACGCACCATGTGATGTCGCACTCTCCCACATCTCACCCTCTCCCATGCGCGCACATTCTTGTCCCCCTCCCTTCTCTCTCCCAGCTCCCACCCCAAGCAAATTTCTCTCTCCAAATCCCTCTCTCTGACACTCTTCAATCTTCACCTCTTCATCTCCCTTTCATCTCTTTCCCTCTTTGATTCTCAATCCCTCTCTCATCTCCCTTCCTTATAGAACTTCCATTCCCACCGCCTCACAGATCGGCCGCTGCCATCACAGATCCATTCCCTGTCGTCACAAATCGCTGCCTTCATGCTAAATCAACCCTGAATCTGCGCCGATTTATTCTGGTCTTGTCTGATTTGGGTCAATCCATTTCAATCTGCACTGAATGGGGCCACTCTACTCCAATTTGCTCCATTCTTAGCCGATCTATGTTTCTTTTTCGTTTTCTTTTTTTTCACTCCCTCTTGATGGAAATTAGGGTACCTGCAGGTAACGGGCCAGGGTTTCCTCACCCGTTAAAAATGGGTCATATTTACCCGTATCCGTACGGGTCGACCTGTTATGGCTGGATCATAGGTGCCAGTTTATCAGGTTTGGTCATGATCATATAAAACTCTACTTAGCTATCCTCTTTTTTTTTTCCCCTGCAACTATTCCTTTTTTATTTTTTATTTTTTACATTGCAACTTAATGTGAATGTGTAAATGCCCATATTCTTTCCATGTATAGGGCGTTTACTTTTCCTATTTCCATTTACTGCGCATTCACTTTTTCCCGGCAACTTAATCTGAATGTGTTAAAACCATGTTCTTGTCATATATGGGGACTTCATTTTACCCAACTTAATTCCACTGGATTCTTTAAACGGTGCTGTTTTCTGGATTAGAGTTAAACAGTATTTCAGAAGTTACCATGAAAACTCTGTCTGGGATCAACGTCTTATGGTGTGATTGCACCATGATTGTGGGTGCTATTAAATTTACAAAATTGGGTCTTAGATTGCAGGGCACTGACCAGGAGTTATTTTGACATTGACCTAACATCTTTTTAATATAATATGTTCGCACAAGGATACTCAGCGTTGCCCTTTGCCCCAGCGTTTCTTAAATTCTAAAGCATTTCATGTGTACATTTTTCTTTGTTTTCCCATAGCACAAGAAAATGAACCATGGTAGCTCCTGCTATTTGATCTATAACCTATTCACGTATGAAAGATACTTTTTATTAAAATAAGGAGCTTGTTATAAATTTTTTGCTAACTTCTTCCTCTTCTTTATTTTCGACTTCGCACCTTTCAGGTTAATGGATCCTTGGCGCGGCGTGTAATCAAGGATCTGATGGCTAGAGGTTTGATCAGGATGATATCTTCCCATGCTAGCCAGCAAATTTACTCAAGAGCCTCTCTCATTCAAAACTAGGATTTAGTGGGCACCGGTTTCCAATTTTACCTTATTATGGACTTGGTGTTTTTGGTTTTACTTATCTCAACTGCTTTTGCTTGTTCCATTTTGGCCTTGAGACCATGGATCTTATGTTTGTTTTTGTGGCTGTTAATCCGAGCATGAATTTGAACCTTCTGGCGAGCCATCACTTTCGGTCTCTGTTGCTTACTTCAGGTTGGTATGATTAGGCTTGAACGTGCTCTTTTTCGTCAATGCCGAAGTTGAGAATGAAAGCTTTGTCGTGCAATATGCGTTATTTCTTACATTTTGTTGCTCTAAGAAGGCGCATCAGATGTTATTTCCTTGTACTCATTACATGAAGGGTGGTGCTTTACAGATGTGAAATTCAGTTGGGTAATGTCGGAAAATTGATTGGAGCCAAAAGGTTCTTCGATTAGGAAATAAAATTTGGTCTTCGTTTTTCTAATTATTTTCGATGCAAGAAAACTTCTTCTAAGGTCTGATCGGGGAAAATGAAAACAATCTGGTCAGAAATGAAAATTGGTAAATTATTTTAGAATCATAAAAAATTGAAAGTAAAATCATGAATTACGAACTGCTAGTAATCATTCTACATGTATCTGTAAATTTTGTCTGGTTCAATACTAAACAACGCAAACGCCTAGAGGGCAGAAACTGACAACAGTCCGACTCTCATTGAATGGTTAATTCCGTTGCGATGATCGTTCTATCATTTTAAAGAAATGACCTATTTCATTCTTATTTTTATTTTATTTGCATTCCCATCAGACAAACTTGGGATCCAAATTATTCAGTTGGGAACCATGGAAAGCTAACATTTTCTTAATAACCAACACAATACAAGAGTCCGAAATCAACAATGTAACATTGTGAAATCTACCCAATTTAGATGAAGCTGATCAAATCATACCAGGAATCCACGGTAGTCTAGATAACAACACAAAAAATTGAGGATTCCAATATGTTTGTAACATAAAACGAAAATAAGGGCAAGATCAGTGCCATAATGTATCAATTATTGAGCGACACTTTTCCATGGGAACTAAAAAGAAGAGCGCGGAGGAACTCGGGAAGGACACAGGGATGTCTACAATCCATTATTCAGATTGCCTCGTCCCCAGTACAGAAATGTCCTCGTAACGCTTCTGCATTACAAAAAAAATTCTGGTCAGTATACAACATGGTAGTACTAAGGCAATGGAGGGTACCCTTATCACAACACCACCTAAAGAAATATACGAAAACAAGATGGGACATAAACATCTGTATTTTGAAGCTGAAATTATAGAAAGACTAATGCATTGCTAGCAAGAAAAGCACAAGGACCAAGTAATTTGGATCTTGAATACACAAACACTATATGTGGAAAATAAACATGTACGTATACTTTGAAATTAAACCAAAGGCTAACACTTTGATAGCATTCTATGGTCTCTGTTCAGCTAGGGGCTCATTCAGATAAAATAGGTCATTCAGAATGCATGTTAAATTCCCATAGTACACATAAGTCAACAATGAAATCTCATCATTCAACCAACAATTGTGATCACATCTGACCAGACAAGCTGGCTGCTTTCTGTTTCTGATACTAGAAGGGTGGATAGAACTAGGAAGATTAGTATGCGGAGCCCTACATACAGGGATTTCACCTTTTATATTTTATCTGTAATTTGATTGAGAAGAAAGATTAGGAACCTTATGGGTATTTATGCCGATTACATAACTTCACACATCTGCTTAATTGATCATACAAATTTGTCCCCTTGAAGTTAAAACACAATTCAAGCTAGAAAATATTAACCTTTTTAAACCCTAAGTTGGTAGCTCACAAAATATAGAACATATATATATATAAATTCCTCTTTCCAAGTTCCAGTTACACTTTAGTAGTTTCTTTTGAAAGATAGCATTTCTCAAAAAGGAAAAAAACAAAAACAAAAAAGTAGAGCTCCATATTGTTAAAGTTCACCAGAGAATAAAAATTATCACAAGGTAATTCCAAAAGGTTTCGTGATTAAACCAACATTCAAGCAAATGTCTGGACTATAAGTACAGATGGTACTCACCTACATATGGTACTCGCCTAAATGGTATACATACACAGGCTTTAGTGCTAAATTTGCTACAAACTAACAACCAGATCATTTCAATCTATGCCATTCAAAAATTCAATCTATTGAGATGCTTCCAGATTTCACATATTCCAAGATTTTAATCTATATGCTTTCAGTTACATGAGCCATTGAAGCTACGTATGCTAACTGTGGCTGACTAGTTACAACAAAAAAGGAAAAGTGTCCAGGCCACCTCAACTGAAATGCCATACTTCTCTAACTGATCAAATCCTACAAATTCATCCATTGATTTCACTCCCCTAAAGTGGAGACCACACAAAAGCATACAAAATTATGACTAAACGATTGTAGGAGCACTGAAATCAGATCCTCCCAGTCTCATCTAACATGTTCACAGTCACTTGCATTGCAGAAAGCAAAAATAAAACAATAAAAATGCAAATATAATCAAATAACAATGAAGCCCCGAATTCGACAGTTTATCAACAACTATTGCTGCAAGGCCATCATTTCATTTTCATCTCATTCACCACATTATTTGGTCTCTAATGTTATGTTAGGCTTAAATCAATCTAAATGGAGATTTTTGACCCTTATGGCTAAATCCAATATCTTCAAAGTGATCAGGCTTTATGGCTAGTTGGTATCTAATATTAGGTAAGTCATACATCAGTCTAAATGGAAAAACTTGATCTTCATAGCTGAACCCAACATCGTTAAAAGTGAAATGGGCTTCTTTGGCCCAATATAAACCATGTGGATTCCTAATTGCCCTTCATCATAAAAAGTTGAATGCAACACACTGCATAAAATAAAATTTACTGCATTGAAGGCTTCAACAAGAAAAACTTGAGAAACAAAATAGCAATGGAAAATTAAAAAGCATATAAATGTACCCCAACATTATTACGCTCCCAGAGCTTATGAACTCCGTAGTCTACCGCCTGCATTAAACAATCAGGAACTTAGTTTGAGGAATATCAATCTCATAACCGATAGAATTTTCAGCGAGCAGAAGGTAAAATAAGGGATATTCTGAGAAATCTGTAGCATCTAATTGCAAAATTTACAGCCATTTCGTGCATCAACAAACTGAATCTTAAACAATAATTACGGCTACAAGGAAAATCTAGATCCCATCGATTTCACTTCCTTGCGTATATCCAACAGAACACAGAAATAAATCTTACACAATCTGAACACACGCAATATTTCTTTCCAAATCAAGAAACGCGTTTCGAAAATGTAAACCAGGACAGGATAAAGCTCCCGCAGCGGCCAAGAAAACATATATAAACTTCAGATCCGATCATCAAAAAGCAAAACAAAATAGCATCCTAAAGATCTGACATGACATACGTACATATATATATATATATATAGTGAGAGAGAGAGACAGCCCTAACCCGTTCACCAAGGAAGGCACCGGCGATGACGAAGGTGACATAGACGGAAGTCCGGCGCATAAAGACTCTGTAGAAGCCTTCGAACAAGCCTCCGCCGCCGCGTCTTCGAGCAGTGGAATCCATGGATGCTTTCTTTCTTTCTTCTCCTGTGGTTCGTCTCGGTGTGGTTCTCTCTTCGTGTCCTCCCTCGCTAAGTAGGTTTCAATGATGGAGCTTAGGAGGATGGGTCCAGTTTATGCTATCGGAGATGAGTCGGGTCACCCGCCCCGTTTGTGCTTACCCGGTTGTTTAATATAATAACAATAAAATATATAATCGGAAACTAATTAGGTTACTTAACCTTATTGTCTATAGGAAGAAGAGTTTAGTACTCAATAAGTATCCACAGCAGTCGAGGGATACATATCAAACATATGTGTGAGCACTATTCATTGATAAAATTGAATTCAACTCAAATTAAACATTTTTTTTTTTTTTTGCCTTTATCATAAATCGGAGTGTTGGTACCCATCATGTGCTAATACACGTAGATCAGTATGTTGTTAAAAGGTCATGGGAGATGCATCACAATAACAAGGCTAGGTTACCGGGTTATTTCGTTAATGGTATTTGTAGTATAATAACGATAACAAAATAATTGCAAATTTATTTTAAAGCAATCTAGGGGAGATTATAGTGATTTGGGAGGGTTGCTTTAAGAACCAAGTTTATCTTCTCATCTCTTTAACTTGGCTGCTCCTTAGTTCATTCAACAAGAAAATGAATAGGAGAGCACTGCGCAAACATTCAAAGTTTTGTATAGGAATCCATGTAAATTAGGGCACTTTAGGTAAATCCCCTCTCTTGAAGCTCAACTAAGGTCAACTTGAGGGAGGGAGGGTGAGGGAGAGAGATCCTCTAATACAAGATTATGAATCCCAAACTGAAGCACAGATCATCCTTCCATGAAACAAAATTAGTTGAAGCATACTCCTCCGGTCGTACTTACCGTGCCTTTTGACTTGTGCTTATAAACTTCGATCCAAACAAATTTTGTAGATAGTCCCTCACCAAGACTAACTTAAAGGATCCTGGTATGTAATGTTTTATGCATCCCATCTCCCCTTTAGGAGTACATGCGCAAAAGCATCCTGACTTGGTTTATATTTTACTGTTCTTCGAGGGGTCGAGGAAGGATTTGGCGATTTGGAGAATCGTGGAAAGAGCCAACACCTGAGGAACATAGTTGTGCGTTCTCACTCGCTCTTAACAACGCGATATATCTGGCAAACAAACGTCAAGGAAGCATGAAAACTGATTGTACCAAGAACCAGGAAAAATGCATAGCACATAATAGCACTGTAGCCGAAAAATGAGGATAGCTGGATGAATCCGCTCATATTTGATTTGGCGTAGTAGAATATGGAATACCCAAACATAAAAATTGCTGTCGATCCGCCCCGCAGCACCGATCTGATTGAGCATAGAATCCAGAAGACAATAAAAATTAGTATGGCACTAAAGGGCAAGCACAAAGAGAATGCAGATGCTATCTTAGGTTTGAAGAGGAAGAGAAATCCTTCAATCCTCGGAATAGGGCTAAGAGGCGAAACTTGTGAAGCCCATTCCTTCCGATGTACTATAGATTCAAATGCAGCAGGAACATATCATATTTCATTTGATGATTAGAAGCATTAAAGTGAAAAAGAATGAGGTCACTAAGCGTTTCAAACAAAGAAGATTTTATTGAGAGAAGGAGAAAGCACAAAATGGTAGGATAAGAAATCCTCCAAAGACGAAACAGAACAAAAAGGGAAAGAAAACAACCACAAAGAGCAGCATCGCATCAAGAAAGCCTTCCAATCCCCATGAGTGTAGCTAACACTAAATCCCTAAGAAAGGCCTCAGGCCAAATATGTTTCAAACAAATACACTGGAAAAACAAAACTGAACACTAGATGAAACACCGGCAGTTCTAGATTTTAGTCTGGGGAACACTCGACTACTAGTGTAGTGCCAAATACCTCAAAGCATTTCCCTCCCTCTATGTGTGTTGCATGAAACAGTGCCATTTCTTCATACTTGATATAGCTAATATCATCAACTCTATCTAGTTATCAGTAGACTATATAAACTCAGGATAACTGATCGGGAAAGAGAACCATGATTTGGAAGCATGAAGATTGGGTAATACTACTTGTACATCCTTTACACCAAAAATGCTGATGTGCTGAAATTTAACCCTTTTTTTATTTTATTTTATTGTTACTTGACCAAAGCACCCCTCAAAAGGACCAGTTAAATTTTGTCACTACAACATTTTCTGTGTGAAGGGTACGTGAAGAATGTACAAGTAGAATTATTCTTATAGATCTAGCTTCAAACATTGAATGATAAAGCTAGATGCCTTCTAAGAGATATTTGTTAGCTCTCTCTCAATCGAGTTAACACAGCATCATCTTTTCCTAACAAGTGTCTCAGATCTCCTGAACAGAGCACCAACAAAGCATTTATTTATAACAAGTTCTTTAACTAAATAAAATTATTTCTTTTGCACAGTTATTCATTCTCAAACATTATGAATTGAATATTATGCGTAATCGTGCTACAAAATGGGAGTCTCAGGAGTGCTCCAGAATTTTCCACAAATTTTATCTTTGAGGATGCCATAAGCAGCCAAAATATGCAGTTAGGTAAACTGGCAGTTTTATGTATAAAGTTTCATTTTGATTTATGTTTTCAAGTTTTACCCCTTACATTCTAAGGAACAAACACTTCAAACCAAATGCATTTAGTGTTTCAACGTCCAAAAATGAAAACAATTTAACACACAAAACAAAGAAACAATGAGTCCTAAAATACACAAGCACCAGACCCAAGGAATCGGTTGTTTGCACAAGTATTCAACCTAAAGAACAGGAATACACAAGCATTTTTCAACTGAACTCTCATACACCATTCGGTTGTTCTCTAAAGGACTGAACCTATATTAACTTAACTTAGTAGTCTTCGTAAATCCTGATCGGTTCTTTGTCTAAAGATATCCAGATGTCAAAAGTTCCAAACATGCTAGAACACAAGAAAATTCCGAGGAAAACCAAACAAAGCATTTTGCAGGAAGTCTACAAGGGAACATACCTCCACCACCATTCATAGTCTTCTACAGAGAGCTGAATATATGTCAAACCAATACTCAAGATTGCAGTGAGTATTAAAAGGATCAGAAACAAAATAAATAGGATGCTGTATAGAGTGTAGATTTTGAAGCCCCACAAACTCGCATACAAGTGATGCAACTCAAGAACAATTGTGCTGAAAGGTAAAAGACCACTGATAAACATTTGACCAGGTGTTTTCCTGTACCAAGCTAATGGTGGAATCTCCCTCGGGCACCTTTTTGTCTCGCAAGGTGCTTCAAATGGAATCCTAAAACAGTACCCAATCACTCCGCCCAAAGCCAAGAGAGGGATGGAGACAAAAATATATAGAAGGAGAATCAGTACTATGGTGCCAAATGGAAGTGCAGCTGTGGCGCCATAAAATATAGCCATTGTGTTGAGAATAGACACCAATGCAAATAGAGGACCCAGGTAAAGGATCCCAGTAAGAAGAATGCTTGTTTCCTGAGAGGATCAACATTATTCCAGTCAATAAATATGATTGAAGGAAGAAATGAAGAAAGGAAAATTAACAATAAGGTGATACACAATTACCCAACCAGTTTCAGCAAATTGACTGTGGAAAGAAGCTGCGGCATAGCCACCAACTATAGACGTAAGAGTATAAATAATGACAAGAGAAGTGCACAATGTTCCACGATTGTAGGGATAAAGGACGCCAAGAATTGTCAGAACAAACAAAAAGAGAACCCTGGAGCAAAAATGCACATATAACTCGAACATGATTCGTAAAGAAAATATCAAAATGTCAACAAATGGGAAATTTAAATCTAAATCAAATGCATAGCTTAGCTTCTGGGAGCAGCAAAACTTTACAATGAAAAATTCAGAGTCAGTAAGTACTAGGCTTCTTTATACTTTTCTAATCTAAGGCCTAGATCATTGCAATTTATTGCCTCAGGGAACCAACCAATCTTATAAGGAAATAAAAGAATAGAGATAAGACTGTCGAAGGATTATAAAATTAAGAATAAAATAAAGTTGTTGGGTTGGGATGATCTCTTAGGTAGAAAAGAATGGGACTATAGGTCATCAACACATAAATTTATCTATCACAGTTTGTGAAATCTTGGAGACCAGAATGTGAACTGCCAGATCTAAATACTTTGGGGTGGGGGGACTTGACTATTTAATTAGCACAGCAGATATGAAGGCAGCTTCTATTTACAATGCCAACAAGCTGGGACAAAAAACCAGGGAGAATAATGCATGCTGTCTATTTGCCAGAGAATATGTCACAGCATCATTTAGTAGATTACTAGGAAACTACGAAACAGGTAATAACTAGGTCAAAAATGCTGCAATGTAGCCTACCCAACTAGTAACTGCGTGCCAGTGCCCACAACAGCAGAAAACAAGGACATGTATTGGGGGTATCTAAATACATCACCATGAATATATTTCCAACCAGCCTCCTTATCCTCTTCTTCATCTCCTATAGACCACCTGCAATACAAATTGGAGAACAATAGGTAGATGAACTTAGCCTGCTTAAGAATCTGCTCAGTAATAGAAATAACTAAAGTAACAACACAAACAGTTCCCAGTGCATTACTTTTTCAGGTCACTTTTCAGGTGCCGCATGAGAAGCAAAGCAAGCAATCCCGTCAAGAGCACAAGGATGACAGCTGAGTTAATGACTGAGAACCAATGAATTTTCTTTTGAGCGGGAAGTAATGAAACTCCAGAATATTTTTCCATTCTATTCCCAAACTGAGCCGAGGTTGCATTCCAGAAAATCGAATAAGAAAACGTGACATCAATATCGAGATCTTCTGTTATATCTACAACATAACTTGGGTCACTGAAAGCTCGTATTTCTATGACTTGGTTACCATTGTAGAGAGCGTCAAACTGAATGTGTCTGAACAAATAATAGCTGGACCCTTTTTCATTAAGGCTTAAATTTCCCTCTTCAAGCTTCCCAATGAACCCCCATAATGGAAGATCATCATAGTACATCTGAAAGTAAAATCCATTAGCAACAGCATCCCTAAACTTTGCAACTTCCTCACGCTTAAGCTTTTTCTGGCACAGGATCACCCCATTTTTGTCCTCCCGGAACTTCAACTCATATAAAGAATTTGTCAGACAATCACCATTCAAAACTTCCCCGAGGGATGCTTTCTTCCTAATTAGTGGCTCTGCACATCATAAAAGTAAACATTCAATTATTCCTTAGGAACATTAATAATAATTACTTAAGAGAGCTTGATACTGTCTGTTATATGGTACAGTTTCAAAGCATAACATCAATGACTCACTGAACAGGTCATGGATTTGAGAAGCAAAAGGTTGAATATGATACACATGACAGAGTTAGTAAAGTGTCCTCTTAGTAGCAGAGGTGTATCTGACACTAGCCAGCCCAAGTGAGGAGCTGCACAAGCTCAGCTAAGAAGAAAATAGGTCGGCTTGAATCCAAAATCAAACTTTACCAAGAACAAATTTCTATTGCTCAACCACAACTTGAGCAGAACACAACTAAACTTGAGCTTGAGCCTTGAGCTTGACTCGTGGGTCGAATAACACGGCCAGAGAATAATATACAAATCAAATAATATATTAAAATGACAAAAAAAAATGCTTTGTAGCTCAGTTTGTAGAGCTTATTTTTGTTAGAAGGCAATTGTTTGAGTCTCGTTCGCTCCATACTTAAGATTTTGATCTTATATCAATAAATATTATATACTACATACATAATCTTATATTGAGTAGCGCGAGTTCAAGCTTGAGTTCGAGTTTGAGAATCTTGACACACGAACTCGACTTGTGAGACTGCTCGAAATCAAAAAATTACGAGTCAAGAATTGGTCCAGGAGGGGCACAGAAGCTTGCAAACATACTTGACTTGTTTAAAGCCCTGCTTAGTAGTTTATTAAACTTATTGGGCGTATTTAGTCTTTCACACCTTTGTACATATGTTTATTATTTATAAATGCAGTAGAACCTGATGGTTTCAGAATTATTCTTCTCTATTCTATCTCTTGGTATCTGAGCCTTCGGTTTAGGAGCAAAAAATGTCATTTCCCTTAACTTTGATTAGATATGTGAAGGCAGGAGATCAACTTGCAGATACTTCACCGTGTTTTTTATTTGGACTTGGGTTAAGAGCATTTGTAACAATGTGCATGTCTAATATCTTAGCTCCAGCTTGAGGGGAGTGATATAAGCGGTAAGAGTTAGTAAGGTGGTATAATAGTAATTAGTGAGCTTATGATAGGCACCTATGTCTTTCTTGTTTTTGTGCAGATATGTTTATGAAATTATTAAAAGTAGATACAATTTCCAAGCATTCAAGTAGCTGTTGTTGACTTTGAGGTCATCAAGTTGTTATTCAAACTTGCATGAAAACGATAATAAACAGAACCACTATAGAACAAATGACTATTACATGAATGTCAATGTGAGGCTTAAGGCTAACCTGGACGGCAGAATGGCAAGTCATAGTTTGGGTAGGTCTCGCTGCAAGGCAATATTGATTAAACAAAAAATCAAGATTAAGTATAGGGTTCCCTTTGACTGATAATAATGATAGTAATAATAATAAGAGGTCTGCTTCCGATAAAATGTTTATAAGACATAAACAGGAATGTGGCTGGCTTTAGTTAATTTATTTTGCAATAGTTGTATCTCAAATAATTAACCAATTTGCAGACAAAAGTAACCTATAATTTAAAATAAATAAACAAGGTCATACATAGAATGTTCTATGCATATCGTAATGCATTATAGCCAACAGCATTTTCGATGTGTATGGATACATTTTTAGCATACAAAGACAAACCAGAAAGAGAGCGACGATAATATCTGCTTAAGACACAATAATATTTAGAAAGGAGGAAAATATCAAATAAATTAAAATAAAACAATTTCAAAGCCATATTTTGATTAATAGAAACACAATAATGTCTTCTTAACCCAGGAGGAGCTCGAAGTTGGAATTTAATAGTCTACCCTTGAGAACAAAGTCACAGTAAAGTGGTAGATTTACTTGCTTGCAGAAAGGAAATCTGCTTCCCTTCCATCAAATGTATATATATTTCTCCTAGTAACTGAAACAGATTTAAGAATAACATTTAAACAGAAGTCCTAAGCAGGCATTGCCACTTCTTGAAACCCCAGTTGCTCCCTCATTTAACTAGATAAGGAAAAAGGCATAAAACAGCAAGCTATGCTCCTTTTTCATTGTTAAAATATACTTTTGTAAATCAAGAGAAATCTATGAAATACAAATAGGAGAATATAGGGTCCAGCATTCTCCAAATAAAAGAGAATGAAATAAGATTAAACTAATTAATCTAGCTCCAACTGTTTTTTTAATAGAATATACCGACTGATATGAAACTTAATATTAGTTTAAATCCTTGAAAACTACAAAAGGATTTGCTGTCAGCCAAATTCTTTTGGCTGCAGAACCCTATATATCTAAGTTTAACCTGCTGGCAGGAGAAGCAGACAAATGTACCCAATTCCATGCAGAATAATATAACCTGCAAGTATAGAAAATGCAACGCTACCCTTATGCTCCCTTACTATGTTAATGCTCCTCAGTTTGATGTTTTAGGCCAACCCATTTAATTATAAGAAACCTTGTGCATCTTCGCCCATTTAAGAATTCAATCTCTAGACTAATAGAATGAGAAGTCTACAGCGTAAACGTCACACCCATGCAACAACCTCTATGATTTCTAAATTTGCAGTCTCTGTGTTAGTTTGGAAACCGATTCACAGGAAAAATTACAGGGCTAGGTCCACAATACTGCAATCATTCTTGAGGAGTCATACAGAAAATGAATTTTTAAATCCACTAAGAGAAACCTCAATAATAAATGCAAGCAACAAGAATGGAATCGAATACCCCCTACCAACGGTGGATCAGAATTTGATACCAAGTATTGACTTCACCAAGTAATCTAAAGCTGTCAAATTGTAGTCCTACATACTTAAAGAGTGTTGAATATGTAAAACAAAACATGGGCCCTAGGGAGTACAACAGTCACCCCCTCACAACACAATGTACAAATTTAAGAAACTGATAGCAACTCAGGAATAGTGGCAAAGTAGATCTTCTGCTACTTCTCTACTCAGCATTCTCCTAAATGTGGAAAAGGGGTGGCCACTAGTGCACAAGGTTCCAGACTTTGAAAGGGTTGAATGAGGGTCATTTATTGTACGAAGAGGCAAGGAATTTTCAAAGAGTTGTTGCCAAATTGTAGTCCTACATACTAATAGTGTTGAATATGTAAAACATGGACACTAAGGGCACAACAGTCACCCCCTCACAACACAATGTAAAAATTTAAGAATCTGATAGCAATTCCGGATTAGTGACACAGCAGATCTCCTGCAACTTCTATACTCAACATCCTCCTAAATGTCGAAAAAGGGTGGCCCCTAGTGCACAAGGCTCCAGGCTTTGAAAGGGTTGAACGAGGGTCATTTATTGTACGAATTCTCCCTCTTGATTTTAGGCAAAGAGGCAAGGAATCTTCAAAGAGTTGATGCAAGGATTCTGCCAAAAAGGCAGGAAACTCTATAAAATTAACTCCCTTTGGTTCCTGAAGATTGAGGGCAGTGTTAATTTGGTGCCAGGTTTTAACTTCGACACACTAACCTCCAATGTTATATTATTGAGTTAAATTAGTTCAGTTTCTCACGCATTTGTATAATTGGGTATAATCATGGCGATGATACTGTGCAAGACGCATTATAGAGAAGCAAAATGCCTTCTCCAAAAGAAGATAGAGGAGCAAAATGCATCTTTATACTTTGTCCAACTGTATATTGGTTTTGTAACTCACCACCAAATTTCATTTTTTTTTCCACTCTAATATAAATTCTTCACCGACTTAAATCCTTTTCTCGTCTTGTCCTGAAGTTTTCCGAGAACAAATCGTACATTACGATAATGGGTTTTTCCAACATTGCAATCACGCAATCAATACCTTCCATTCTGATGCTAGTGAGTTGCAAAACAAGAATGCAAACAAACAAACAAAAGAACTAACAGAAAAACGCAAATCATATGGAATTTCTGCGAGAAGAAAACACCCAAGATCTTATTCTCTTGCTGAATTTGGTTTCCGTAGTTTATAAATTCAAATTACGGAAATAAAATAAATCAAATGATGGGATAAGAGGAAGAACAGAAGAAGACGAGGAGCGAGGGGTGAACTGGGGGAGAAGTACCTGGGGTTGTCCAAAGGACCCACTTTGTTGGCGAACAAGGGGACGAGATCTCCCACATTGTAGCGGTGATCGTCAGGCGTCGAAGTGGAAGACTGGCATGAGAACCCTAGAGCTACCAAGAACACCACGAGGAGACGCAATCTGTAAGCTTTCTCCATAGCTGAAAGGCAAAATTGAGACGCAGAGAGAGAGAGAGAGAGAGAGAGAGAGAGAGAGAGGACTTGGAAGCCGGTCTTCTTGTTTCTGCCGTGTTCTATTATTTTTGGCCGTTGCTTTTTGGAAGTGCTGGAAAAATAGTCGGACACAATGTTTCTCCAATAACTAACACACAAGTGAACAGAAGTTCCCCCGTGTCGATCCACAGATTTATCAAGTGGATTAGAGATGATGAAAAGAATCGACCCTTTAAGATCCGAATCAGGACCGGGCTAAAAAAAGGAGATCAGATCGAACTATAAGAATTTTAGTAGTCTCGATCCGATTTAGGTTCAAGGGATTGGTTAAAACTAGGATAGACATGGTCGGGTCTTGTCCCTGATTCATGGTCTGCGCCAGGACTGATGTAAGACCGAATCAAGTGTATTATAAACTTTTAAATGGGCTTCTCCCCAATGTCAATGGGGTTACTTTTTCATGTCAGATTTTTCATTTTTATATTTTTAAAAATAGTAATTTAAAAGATTATATTCCAAATTCGGTATTAAATATATAAATAAGTGTGAGGCTCGGGACAATGATTAAAATTTCATAATTTCAATGATTTAAATGTTTCGATCGTCACCCAATCCCCGTACAAATTATGTTGATTTCCTATTGTTTTTCCTATTTTAGATGATACGCTCTGTGAGCTAAGTTCGTATACACTAATAAAGTTTGGTTAGAAGTGTTCGGCTATTATATATATATATTATTACATAATTCCTCAATAATTAAGTTAGGATACATGTATATGCGTGTTATATTATATAATATTATCGTTCAATAATATCCACATGTTACTAAAGACAACGACAACTTAGAAACTATAAGGTGGCGTTTGATTAGATTTAGTGTTTAAAATTAAATACTAAACACCAATCTAAATACTACAAATTCAAACCTAAAATCTGAATCTGAATAATTATGTCTGTTTGATAATTAATTTGCTAAAATATTTTAATAGACTAAATTTTCTTATTTTATCCCTATTGTTGTTCATGTTTTCTATGATCTGTTTTGAGCAATTGTAACTTTTTCTTATTGAATAAATTACTTTTATTATTTATGTATAAAATGTTTAAAAACTGAAAGGAAAATAGATAACGAATCTTCAAATTTTCTTCTTTTTCTTCCTCTTCTTCCTTCATGTTCCATTTCTTCAACCTTTGCTCTTCTCCCCTTCTTCTTCCTTCTTTTTTTCTCCTGTTTGTGGTAAAAGGAAGGTTAAAGAAAAAACCATAACTTTCCTTTCCCACTTCTTCTTCCCCTTTTTTTCTTCCTCTTGTTTTGTCTTCTTCTCCCGGTCTTCTCCCCCTTTTCTTCTTCCTCTTTTTTCTGTCTTCTTCTTCTATTTTTCTTTATTAAAAACGAATTCAAACTTTTATTTGGGATTTTGATTATATTTCAAATCTCAAATCAGGTTCAATTTTATTTTTATGATTTGATTCAAAATCAAACCCTTTAGGATTTAGGGCTTGATTTTGAATCAAACCCAAAATTAATTGTGGTCGGAAATGGATGGGGTGCATGGTGGTGGCCGGAAATCGTGGCGGCCGCGATGGCTCTTGACTAGGGCGGGGGTTGGTTGCTATCGTACCAGAGAAGGCATTTTAGGTTTGATTTTGAATCAAACCCAAAATTAATGGTGGTAATGGTGGTTGGTGAAGCGTGGTGGTCGGATTTAGAGGTGGTCTGTGGTGGTGGCCAGAAATGATGGTGGCGACGACAGCTCTTGACCGGGGAGGGGCGGCTGCGACTAGAAAAGGGGGAGAAAAATGGCAACGGCAAAAAGGGAATAGTCATAAAAAGAAGAGGGTATATTTGTATTTTGGATCTAAATGGGTTATCTGACCGATTCAGATGCGAAATCATGTCCAATTTGACTAGACCCATTCAGAGGTAATTCAGACCTTCAAACAAACACTCTAAATTGTCTCATGTCTGAATGATTCAGATTCAAAGCTCATTAAGTGCCCATTAAGAACAAACTAACGTCACCTAAGTGAGGAAAGGAAAGGGAGAAGAAGAAAAAGGTGGAGGAAGCGGATCTTGACTCGTGGTAATGAACAGACGGTAAATTTGGGGTAAGGGAATTCCGTCGTTTTGCAAGAGATTTCATTTCTTCTGTTGGGATTTTTTTATTCCTATTGAATTTTATTGAACCTATTAATAATTAAATCCTATTCTTTGATTTGAGTGTTGCTTAGCATGCCCACTCTGATCCGTTAATCTTATTAGTCATTATTATTATTGCTTGAGCCTAAATTATTGATTTGATTATTATTGAGAATCAAATTCCCAAATAATATAATTTTAAATAGGAATTCTCAAATTAGGCGTAAGAAAAACTTATTTCCAAGAATAAAAACTTAAAAAAATCCTCAAACGTAGTAAATACAATATAAATAAATAATTGTTAAATAAAAAAAGTTTTAGAAATTTTCTCGGTCACAACATTACCTATTTACCACATTCAAATGCACTAATATTGCAACAACTATTCTAAATTCTCAGACTCAACATGATCAAATCATTATAATTATAATAATATTTTTACTTTATTGCATCAACATTCATTGTCGGTTCCTTAGGAATATTTTACTTGAGAAAAATCCATACCATGAACTGACTTTTCTCTCACCCCCTCTTACTGGAGAAACTCCAACTTCATTTCCAACTCAAACCTCTTTTTCTTTACTTTCAACTCCATCCACCTTAATGTTCTACAACAAAATCTATTCTTTATTCACCTCCTCCTCAATTCCGCAACATTAAGATTAGTCTACCCAAAGAGTCACTATAAAGCCCCCAACTTCCACCGCCCAAAGCTTCGTTAGAAATTGGTGGCATTACTAAGAGTACTCTGCACTTCATCCTTTACTTAAGCTTATACCACACATAAATGAAGGATGAGATAGGGAGAGTCTAACCATAATGCAAACGACATCATTAAGAGCATGTAACATCAACTAAGCTTCAAAAATGTGATTTATTTTACAGTCATACGACATTAGTTAATATTTCACTAAACTATCCAGATTGATAAAATACATCAAAGGAATCATCTTTTAGCCTTCTAGTCGTATGTAATCCCCTTTCCCATGTCTTTTTACGGACTAACTACATCCTCACTTATAGTTCAAACAACAACCACAGCAAACGGTGAGTGCCAAAGGTACTTAATAAGGGGTGCACTCAAACAGTGTGTAGAAATATTAGTAATAAATATACATACAAAAAGCGTATGAATGAAGTCGGATACTTTCAATCAGCAACATCGCAACAATCACCAAGTATACAACAAACAACACGACAATAATATTGATTGAGTCGCAACAAGCTAATGAACCTGCATTAAACATCCATATTCTTGGATCCAAGACAACCCATCATACTCATTTTAGTAGCAGAGTTCACCTATAACTCGTATTTGACGGTTGTTCATACTCAGTCTATAATCGGCAACAATATATATATAAATCATCAACGACATCATCAACAGCTGAGTCAAAAGAAGGCTCCATCAAGAATTAGGGAAGTAATTAAACTTACAAGGAAATGGAATCCCTTACAAATGAGTATAAACCTTTACCTATCTAAGGTTGCTCCGAAACAAATCCAAGCAAGCTCAACCTATAATTTATAATTAACAGCACATCAATTGTACACTAACCATGCATCACATTGCAAAACTCCTAATACTCCTTAAGAATAATCCTTCATATGCCCTAAGTGTTTAAACTTAGGGTTAATGTTCCTAATTAAGTTTAATCAAGCCATTAAAGCCACAAACAAGATCTTAATAGCTATTATAGTCATAAATTAGGTTTATGTTACTTTCACAGCCCATTGGGACTTACAACAGCTCCAGATAAAGAAACTCAATTTTGACCTCTCCCATTTTCGTTCCAGATTATATCCGTCTACTTTAAACAAGAGTTGGGACCTCGTTTTAACTTAGATTGGAGTGATTATAGTCCCTACAGCTTTGTATTTGAACCCTTTATTAAAGTCCTTTGATCATCAAAGTCCAAATCAGTCTCTAGGACTATGCTTCGAGTCAATTTGTAAGCTATGATCCAAGTGATTTTTTAAAGACAAAAATTACAAATCATTTTCTGTGCATTTTTAGCCCAAAGTACCCAACATGAAAAGTATATCATTTGCTTCTAGAAGTCTAGATAAAGTGGATTTGAAATCACTTTTAAGATCAATAGCATAAAACTCAAAAATCATTTTTTTTATGTTAAAATATCAAGGTTTGCAGCATCCTTTGGGAAAATCCCAAGACCATCCCCCTTGCTACAGCTCAGATCATAATTTGAGAAAAATAAGCATATTTTAGAGAATTAAAGCCTCCCCTTAAAAATATCTCAAAGAAAACCATCAAAAGTGAAGCAAAAGTCTAAAGAAAATACCTCAAGTGAAGAGTGTGAGTAAATAGTCCATTCCTCTTTTTATCCTTTACTCTTATCCTTCCTTAATGGTTTTCGCTCACAAGCCACTCTAATTTGCTTGATAAGGAGAGTATTTATAACCCCAAACCAACAATTTCATAAAAAAAAAATAATAATTGCAATAATTCATGGAAAAAAAAAAAAAAACTCTTCTTTACGTGACATTTGGTGGTGGGGAAACAAATCCTACCAGCAAAAACCTAAAGTGGTGCTCCGTCAATTTTCTCCAGCGCATTTTTGTCAGCTAATTTGCCTGATTTTTTTTCGTGAATTTCGAATTTTATCGCAAAATTCCTATTCAACCTATGTCTGCGTTTTTTATTTTAAGAACATTATTCATCCATGACTACCGTACATCACCCATCTTACAATTTAACTACTTACAAATAATTAAATTATAGCTAGCACGCACACTAAAATATGTCAATAATTCTAAGGTATTTTTGGGGTATTACAGTCCCCATTAATAGAACTCTAGTTTTCTTATACTCCAAACCATGGTTGGCGATAAAATATGAACTAAAAAAATTCAAAAAGAATTATATCTTGAATTTCGTAAATGCAATCAATCGAAACAAATTAGAGCCCAACATACAAAGGGATATTAAAATAAATAATCATAGCGTATCCTTGCCGCGATCTGATCTTGATGGTTACAAAAGAGCTTTCCAGGAAGACAACGCATGTCCCAATTCCCAACGTCCAAGTTTCGCCTTTTGGTATAGTTTGCAAGAATCATATAGAGGAATGGAGAACTTTGACTCGAGGGAGATCTTTTGTTCTCAAGCGTTCCGATCAAATGATGAAGTAGATCGACTCATGTTGGGGTGCTTTTAAATAGAAACCCTCCTTCCGTTTAAGTTGGATTTTGTAGTTGGTGGAGAGGTTTTCACTGGGAAGTAATAGAGCCGCTTGAGGCAAGGTTTATGGAAAGCTATGAATGATTTGGGGTTAAAACAGGCTATAGATCCTTTTTGATGGCAAGTTTATGGAAAGTCTTTTTGTTTTAGGCGTGGACCATTTGAAGTTGGAACGGCTGGGTTTTTGGGGAAGTAATTGACACGTTTTGATGGAAAGGTTTAACAAGAATGCTTTTGTTTCACAGGTGAAGGTATTGAGGAGACAAACTTCTCTAATATGGTATCCATCTGCTGATATAATGGTACAAACCAATAAAATCAGTCTACGGTGACAAATTACATATCACTTTCCTTTTTTACTATTGTAAATTTAACACCGACACCCTTATTTTATTTCGTTATTTTTAGAACCGACAGTGAGTACGCATTCTACTAAAGCTACGCTCATTTTTTTCCATGTAGCAATTAATATTTTTCCCATCTAATAATTTTCAGTTTTATTTTATTTTGCCTTTTTTGCAGTTATTCTGGGTGATGTATATTTGAAAATACTTTGTTTTTATTATAATTAATTCATTTTATCACTTTTTTTTATTTGGTTATTGATATTCATTTTTCATTATTTTTTATATGAAATTATGGAATTATTTGAAAAATAATTTATTTTAGAATAAAATGAACGTAAAAACATATAAATATTTCAGTTGCTAAAATGAATTGTTTTTCAGTTAATCTTTTTAGTATATATTGGCTTATTTTATTTTTGTGATTAAAATTTATTTTTTGGTGGTGGAAAGTCATTATGTTTTATATTTTAATAAAATAAAATATTTAACATATTTATTTTTGTTAGTGTATTTATAAGAACTTACATATTTCTAAACCAATGAAACGGGCTTTTTTTCAGTTTTTGGTATAAATACAATTAGAAAGTAAATTTCCCTAAAAATTTTATTATAGAAAAATCAAGAAAACTTAATGAGAATAATCAAATGGAAAAAAAGGAAAAGTGACAGAATGGACTACCTAAAATGATAATAAAAAGAACAGTATTTTTAATTTTATAGCAGCTAGATTTACAGGAAAGAGGAAAAATAAAAAATAACAAATAAAAGGAAAAGGAGGTTTGGAGCGAAAAAAAATTAATTAACTACTATGTGAAAAAAAAATTAGCAAGACTTTAATAAAATGCTACTCACTGCCTATTCTGAAAATAAAGAAATAAAAGAAGGGTGTCAGCTGGTAAATTTGAAGTAGTAAACAAGGAAAGTGGGTAAAAAATATATGTAATTTGCTGCTATGGAGTGATTTTATTGGTCCATACCACTATGTCAATTGGTGGGTACTGTATCAGAGAAGGTTTTATCGGTTTTGCAGAATGTTTCACAGATAGAATATTGAGAAGATTTGTGGCAACCTGCGTTTTCATATATCTTATATAGAATTATCTATAATGTGTGACACATATTAAATTCAGCACATGAATGTTAGTTATATAGAAATTTCTTGCTATTTTTGTCCTTTTTTATATATTTTAAATTTCAAAATTCAAACAAGAGGAAAATAAAAATATGAATATGTTTCGGACCATAGTTCAAACTGGGACCACATGGTTGCGGTCCAAGCCAAGGTAATGAATAAATGGTCTTGATCTAAACCAGGACCGTTTCATGTAGTCCCAGTCTGGACCAAGATCATGTAGTCAATGGTCCTTGCGGTCTAGTCCACGATCCAACTTGAACCGGACCATTGGTCATCTCTAAGTTTGCACCCTCACCCTCCAAAACTACGTCATTTTGTTAAAGTTTTTAACTAAATATGTATTATTTTTAGCAAATGATGAGTCTTGAGGAGCTGACTAGGGTAAATCTGTGAATCAAGACTTGGGGAACTCCAATCTCTTAAAACAATAAGGTAAAATTAGTGAAAGTGATCGGTATAGACCTAAAGTTTCTAAAAAGGTTAAATTAGTACCTAGACTAATGAAACCATCAAATTTGAACGAATAAGCCAAATTAATGCACGTAGTATTGGATCCAAATCACTTGAGTTTGAAAAGTCATAGATTCATGGAATTAGACAATTCTAATCATTCATTGCAGAAAAAATGTAGAGAGAAATTAAAGGTAAAGAATGAGTGAGATTGTTCAAATTCACAAATTTACGGCCTATTCAAATTCCTGTGATCCATATCCCTTTGGGGTTTAACTAGGATCTGAATTACCTAAATTTGCAAACTTACGAATTTGTGAAATTCAACAATTGTAGTCATGTATTGCAAAAAAAAGAAGTAAAGAGACAATTGCAGCTATGCATTGCCAAAAAAGTTTAGAGAAAACTAGAGATAGAGAAAAGGAATAGATAGGATTGTCCAATTCCACACATTCATGACTTTTTTAATTTCAAACGATCCATTTTCCTTTAAATAGGGTTGGATTTGAACTTCAATACGTTTCTTGCCGATTGAGCTCAGGGTGAATTATACATCGAGGGAAAGTACTATATATTTCATTTCATTTCACCTTATTTTATTCCGACTTTATTTTATTTCACTCAAATTATAGCTTCCCTCAATTTCTTCTCTCACATGGAGCGACAAACATCTATAAAATTAAAAAGGATAAAAGACGAATCGAGATAGAAACAACAATCGAGGGTCCATAACGTGTAAAAATATGTTATCTTGATACAATGTGGTGAGGATAACGATTACTTTGCCCAAAAAAAAAAAAAAGAAGGAGTTAAAGGAAAAGATTATATGATAAAAATCCTACTCCTACTTGCAGAGCAAGAAAGTATCGTGCGTAAGAAACATCTCTCTTGATTGATATGATGGGTTGTTATAGATATAAGGGGGCGTTATATTGCTTACAACTATTTGTGATTTTAAAGCCCAAACATCAACGCCCACTTTACCATAAAACAGCAAATAACTTTGTTATTCTTATCTTGTTTGGGTTTCCAACAAGGAGAAAAGGGAAAATTGCATAATTTCTCTTCCAAATTTCAACAAAATCTCAATGTCCCTCTCGAAGTTTCAAGCTCTATAATCATATTCGGTTGTTCCCTTGGTAAAGATGCTTCATTGATTTTGATAATTTTTATTTATTTTCTATACCAAGTGACCTATAGGAGTGACAGCAGAAGAGATAAAAGAACATGGAAGAGAGGGAGAGGGGCGAGAGTGAGAAGAAAGAAAAATAAACTGAACAAAAGCGATGCAAGTTAACGAAAAATGATCCATAATTAACGGCATGGGGGACATATTAAACACAAGTTTTAAAGTTTAGGAGATCAAATACACTAACTAAAACCCTAGAGGGATATTGGAATTTTGCTCAAAATTTTATATTAAAAAACATTTGAATGCGTTGCAGTTGATATAAAGCATTTGCACTTGGTCGATGTCAGCATTTTTTTTTTCCTTTTTTTGATCTTTAATTAAAGTTTGTTTCACTTTCAATTTTTTTTCCCAAAAGAAGCAAATGTTAGATTACATATGCACACATGCAATTGGCCATAAAGAATTCTCTTGAATGGTTGGGGTGGGAGGATAAAAGAAGATTAAATTTTAAAACACCCACTTAAAACAAATCAATGGGAAAAAAAGAAGATAAAATTGTTGCGTGTGTGTGTGCATGAACCAATACAAAAATATTTAGTCTTATTTAAGGGCTGCCTATCCTCAACTAAAATAATCAGTACCTACTTTCTTGCACAGCTGGCTTCAAAATTATTCTAGAAAATCAAAGATAGATGGAACGTTTATATGTGCACTGATGTTTCATTTTGGTCTTCAACATTAATTTTAAAAAGTCTAACAAGAAGAAGAAGGGCTCTTCTTTGAATAAAGTTTCATCATTTCCAAATTGAGCTTTTTTTTTTTTTAAGAAAAGGCTGCGGCACTGAAACTTATATTATAAAATAAAAATGCAATAAGCTGGTCTAGATTGAGACCCTGTCTAAAATTATAAAATAATAAAGCATAAAATGATGGGTTCTACTTTTCCCATCTTGGGATAACAATGAAGGTTTTTTTTTTTTTTTTTTTTCATTTTTTAGTGTATATCTAATAATTTCAACATACCATTAAATCGGGTAAATCAAATAGCTCGGCTGAAAATAGAGTTGCATTAAATTATGGGATCTGTTGTATAACTATGTTAATTAAGATAAAATGAATATATTCGTGCTCAATTTTAAGTGTGATTATGGTCGAGATAATGAATTTTTAAGAATATGGATTGAAGAAGTGGGACATATTTTTCTGCAAAAAGTCTTCACAAATATTCTAATATGGGTTCACCTAACCCATGAAACATTTCCCTTTCAACCAAATCCTTTTTTAAGCCAATCAGGGGTTTGAAGAAGGCATAAATGGAAGGTGCATTTCAGCACCACGGGGAGCTGATGAACATTTATTAACATATACTTATAATAATGCTTCCTTCCACCGGCAACCTCTTCTTTAGATAGATGGACCCCTCACCTAATAATAATTAAAAAAACACTTACACATCAATAATGAAGTCTATGAATTTGAATTTGGCTCTTTTGATGGGCCATCTACCTTTACTCTATGTTGATCTAGCTATAAGAATAGTGCATCGAGTTTTATAAATTTATACTGTAAGAGCATATAAAAATAATAAGACTTATTAATTTTTATAAAATTTCTTGATGTATAAGAATTCCATCTAATAGCGAAAAATCTAATAAAGTTTTGAATGTTTTAAGTTTTTTTCATTAGATAGACTCCCATGCTTCTAACTTTTTTTCCTGGTTGGGCGAAGGCCAGTAGATTCACATAACATTCAGTTGACTTTTGTATCTGTAATTTGTAACTTACTGCATAAGAGGGAGCTTATTATCGTAAGCGAATGACAATAATCGAGTAATTAATATTCTTTGATGGACTTCAAAGATCTAACCACTTAAGTTTTTTGATCAAAATAAGATTCATTGAGGCATATAAGGTCCATCCCTGGCAGACATTAGAGTCTGAACAGCGCATACATGGCAATAATAAGATCATGACAAGACCGTATGTATCATTCTGTTTTATCGCATGGACAAGTCACAATAGACAAAACTCCTTCTGAGTTGAAAGTTTCACCCGTTCGAAGATCGAGTGCATTTAAAGTGAGCAAATCATCCAACCCAATTTATCTTAATCCTTGTCACTCCGGATTACATCACAAGAACCAATCCTCAGCTATACTGGAACATAGGGACCAACATTAGAAGCTTAATGAAATCCACTCTGTGAAGGAACTGGCCTCAAAAGAGACAGAGCTAAAGGAAACATTTTCTATTAATGGAGGGGAATCTTGGTGCGGCATTTTATTAGGTAATGACAATGAGTGGACGTTGACCCGACAACAAAGACGATAATACCCAACAAATTACGTCTCTAAGAGCCAGGGACTGAAATTTTCAAGTGACCTCAACTAAAGCTTTAGGCTGACTTCTAATAATATTTTGCTTGACTTTTCTTTTTCATGATATATGCATTAATCGATAAACATGTACTTACAATTTAGTAAGTATAAAGATTCAAACTTTTGACTTTACTTAATATCGTGGACTTCATGCTTTTATTATTATTTTAATTTATTGGTAACATAAATAAGGTAGGGCTCCATGTTACTATTTAGTAATACTACATGTACATCTTTCATATAATCTTCACATCGAAAGTGGCCACGTGCCAGAACATGCGTGGTTTTATATTGTTATTTAATCAAAATATCATTGAAAAAGGACCACGCATATTCTATCACGTCATCCTTTCGGTATAAAGATTGTATAAATGATGTACATATAATATTATTTTTTTACAACCCCCTATACTATTTATAATTCATTCTAATAATAACTAGTTGGTTATTTTGTTTATTTGTTTACAAAATTATCTATGTTTTCGGTTCAAATATGAATACTATTAATGAAATTTTATGGAAAAGAAAAATCAAAGCAACCCCTTATTGGATTTGAACTGATGACTTACGCCTTATAATAGCAATACTATAGAATTTAATTAATATCGAGGACTTAATAATTCCATTATTATTTTGGTTTATTGGTAACATAAACAAGCCAGGGCAAAGGATTCTAGCGAAAAAAAGAAAAAAAAAATCCATGCTAAGGGAAAAATAAAAAAAGTTTAGAAAAGATAAAAAAATAAAAATAAAAATAAAAAAACTATACATTGTTTCTTTTCATTACCCACTTTGCACGACTCATCAAAAGTGAAGTTGATCACCTTTGGGGGAAATTAAAGGCTTATCCTTTCTTCTCCTTTTTCCCTCTTTTATAAACCAAAAAATCTTGTCTCATATCCATTCCTCATCCAATCTTGTAATTTTATAGTACTCATTATGAATCATGATTCTTTGAATTTAAAAGTACATAAATTTATAAAGTTGAATAATTTTTTTAAAATATTCATTATAAAAGAATATAAAAAAAGATTTAAAATAAAAAATTATTAAAATTATTAAAATTCATAAATTCTGATATTTTTAAATTTGGGTGATTCATATCCCTTCATTATATTTTATTTTTCTCATTCACAAACAACTTGGTACTTGAATCTTGGAGAGCCCCACAAAAGGGGCCAATGAGAAAGTGCAGTCTGTTAGGGGAGAGGGAGAGTGGGGTGGGAGTCAGCTTAGTCACTGATTCTAGTGGGTTCCTGTCCAGCCAAAAGATTGGCCCCACTTTTTATTTTTATATATATATATATATATTATGCACCTGATTTATGCATTTAAAATGGCACAAATGATATGAGGCTGATTAACTTAATAATTAAAAAAGATCATGTTTGAAATCAATTTTTTCTTATATTTATAACATATATAAATGTGGAGGCTTTATGCAGGGTAATTTTTGGTGGCTGTCTTTTGTGATTTTTCCAATTGTATTCTATGTTTCTCTTTGACTTGTAAAATGTTCATGAACTATCTATGACTAGCTAATACATTTTCTATTACATCATTTACATTGAAAACCCAGATGTGGTAATATTTAAGTGATTTTATTATTATTAGTTAATCAAAACACTTCTCGAAAGAACTATTTAAATTTCATCAAGTTAACATTTAGGTGTCAAGGATATATAAGTAAAATTACTTGTTATCAAACAGATAAAAAATGCGGAAAACTTGTAAAATGAAAAGATACTTCAAAATGACTGAAACTCATCGAGATGCATAAAATGATGAAGATATGATTATAGTAGAGCCTACAAGTTTTGTTTCGGGATCATTTTATAAATTTCAATAGTATAGAGTGAATGGACATGATGAAGATAAAATGATAAGTCTATTTTTATATAATTTTGTGATGTATAAACCTCTTATTCATAGGATTTAAATACTCAAAACACTTATAATGATTTAGATGGTTTGATTTGTTTGCAATATAAATAATAATCCAATATACAATGAAGTCATATGAAAGTTGACCCATCATCCCATTTTTTTTCATGATCATTTGATTGAATTTTTCAGAATGGACGCTGTATTAAGTAATTACTTGGCGATTGTATCACACCATAAACACATTTCACTCTTAAATAAGTAATTAATGAATATGAATAAATGAGAGTAATCCCTCATCTACCCAAGGATTGGAAAAAAAAAAACCATAAAAAACCAAAGAGAAAAGGTTCTTTGAGCCGTGGGATGAGTACCAAAATCTGATAACTTTAAACCACATAAGGTGATAATAAAAACAAGCCAAAACAGAACATACCTCAGGTTGTGGTTTTCATCAAACAAGAGTAGAGAAAGAAAGGGACACAGACTCCCGTAAAAGATCCAAAGGGGCAGAGAAAGAAAGAGAGAGAGAGAGAACAGTCTGAGAAAAAGACTGGACCCCGTTTGTCTCTACAAACATAATATATATATATATTTTGACAAGAAAGCTTCGATCTTTTGTTTCTGTTTATTCCTCTGTTGTAGCTGCTGGAGCTTCTTCTGTTGTTCTGAGGTGAGAATGGGTTTTCTCTAGGGATACCTAAGAAAAGTGAGGTAGTAATCACAGAGGAACATACCCTACTTTCTCTTTCTCACTACTACTTAAAGAATTTTATTCTTTGGCTTAGAAATGGACTGAAGAGGCCTTATTGCATGGCGAGTCACAGAATTGGAGAGACCGATTTTTCTGATTCAGGGCCTTCAAATCACCACCACCACAACCCTTATGCACTTCTCTCCGGAATCAATCCTCCAGTACCCAATTTCAGGTATTCATAAACCAAGTTGTGGGTTCTTTCTATATTTTACTGTTCTGCCTAAAATCCAGTCTTTATAAGAAGTCACCTAATTGCCATCTGTTGATTTCTGACATGAATGATTGTTGTTTCTGATGCCAGTGATCAAGGAAGATCCTCTTTTGATTTTGGAGAGCTGGAGCAAGCAATTGTGCTGCAGGGACTTGGGATTAAGAATGATGAAGCTAAAGCCAGTAGGATTCCCCACTCCTTACCCTTTTATCCCTCTCTTTTTCATGAAGAGAGAGAAAGTGTCTGAGGGTCAAGAGAGAGAGAGAGAGAGAAAGGGTGTTCGAGTCTGTTGGCCATTTCAAGAGGTGTAATCATGTACAGAGAGGAGAGTTGAATGGCATGAGGCCACAAACGTGGAAACCTCTTTACTAACTCCATAACTGCAGAAACCAAAAGGGGAGGATTAGGTTCCTCGCTTTCTCAAGTTTGGCAAATTAAGAGAGAGAGAGAGAGAGAGAGAGAGAGAGAGAGAGAGAGAGAGAGAGAGCGAGCGAGAGAGAGCATGGAGTCTTTTTTGTTTTTTATCTGGAACTGATCCTTGAGAGATTTTGGTGAATCTTGCAGCTTTATTTGGAGGCAAGCCTGCAGCGACTCTGGAGATGTTCCCTTCTTGGCCAATCAGATTCCATGACACCCCCACCTCAGTAGTTTCTCATCTTTGACCATTTCTAGTTCACTTTCTTGAGTCCTCCACATGAAGCACTGATCAAGTTTGACTGTTTATTATACATGAGATGAGTCTTGAGCACCCCTTTGAGGACTAACGTGGCGTTTTTGAACGTTGATCTGAAATTTTTTGTGCAATACAGGGGAATTCAAAGTCAGGAGGGGAGAGTAGCGATTCAGGGTCAGCACTGAATGGTGTTTCTCATTTTGAGCCTGATTCGCCAATCAGCAGTGCAAAAAAAGCCTCAGATCATCATCACAGGAAGCAACAAGAACAACAACAACAACATCAAGGAGGAGGAGGCGGAGGAACACTAGAGATGGGAACTGATAATCTTAGCAACACTAGAACAGAGCAATTGCACCACCAAAATCAACAAGTGGCCAAGCCAGAAAAGGTTCCTCCACGCTCATCTGTTCCCAAGTTGAATGACTCTATATTAGTATTTTTTACCCTCCATTCAAGTGTTTTTTTTTTCTTTTCCCTAAAAAATTGATTTCTCAAATAATGTTAGAAGGTTCATTTTTTGAATCATGAATGATCTTCTGACACTGATTTGGGATTGAGTAGTTGTAGCAGTACCCATGTAAGAGAAAGTGGGGTAATCTTTACAGAAGGTGGCACTGTTGGGATGACAAATAATGACCCTCCTTTCCCCCTTCCCCAAAAACACTAGTCCTCTTTCAATCTCAAGAACCCAATTCCCAAAACTTCAAAACAATGTGAGCGTCGTTTTCCTTCGCCCATTTCCAAGAACACCGATCACATCAGATCCAATTAGCCAAAATGCTCTCTCTCTCTCTCTCTCTCTCTCCCTTATCATTAGATTTGGTGGTGAAACTCTCAGAATCTGTAAAAATGATTGAGTGATTTTCTTATTCTTTTTGTTTCTGCAACAGATAGTTCCTTAGGGAAAATGTAGTGGCAGCCAAAAAAAAAAAAAAAAGAAGAAAAAGAAGAGGGAAAAAAGGGCAAATAACTTTGGAACTATGCCTCAGGAGGAAACATTATTGAGCTTTAGTTTGTGCAACACTACTGTTGAAATTGAGTTTTTAAACCCATTTATCTGAAACTATGAAATCTTCAATAATTATCAAATGGGATGAATTCCTGCTAAAGAAAAAGCTCTTGTATTTTCCTTTTTTTTTTTTCCCTTCTTTTGTTTGGATGTTGCAGAGGAAAGGAACCGGTTCAACCTCAGAGAAACAACTTGGTGCTAAGGTCATGAGAAAGATAAACAAAAATTACTTTTTCCTTTTTTTTTTTTTTTTTACTCATACTTCTGTATTTGATGTATACTTTTTAGAAATTTCCACTGCATTTACTACTCAAAGTTTCAAGCTTTTTTACCTCTTGGGGATGAAAGTTTCTGAGCTTTTGTTTTCAGACGCTGAGACGTTTAGCCCAAAATAGAGAAGCTGCAAGGAAGAGCAGGCTCAGGAAAAAGGTTCGCCCTTTAAGCAATTTTTGTTCTTCAAATTCAAACCTTGAATTTTTATTTTCCATTTAGAAAAAAGAAATAATTTTTATTTTTTTACCCACTAATTTCTCTGCAGGCATACGTACAGCAGCTGGAATCAAGTAGAGTGAAGCTCACGCAGCTAGAACAAGACCTTCAGAGAGCAAGATCTCAGGTCATTCAAATTTTAATAAAAATTGGTTCTTTTTAAAATAAAAATAAAAATAGTTTAGTTATTATTTATACTTATCCGACTGTATATTTAAATCTATGCTATGCTTGTCTGTGGCAATAGGGTCTGTTCTTAGGAGTCGGTGGTGCTAATGCAAATATTAGTTCTGGTAAGCTTCCTGAGGAAATTCCTTCTTTTTTTTTTTTTTTTCCTTCTTAGTTTACCAATATAACCTTGGGAAAGGAATTGAGGATTTTAGTTGGGACCATATTTTATTTTGTGGGTCCATCTTTCTGTTGCATGGCTGCTGCCTAATTTTGGTCAAGGGCAAAATAGGGAATTAGAACTATGTTTACAAGCATTTTATTTATTTATTTATTTATTTGGAATTTTCCTAAAGGTGCGCCTGTTCTTTATGTTGCTTAACTCTTAGCCCAAAACCTCAATGAATGATGTTCTCAAACAATTTAGCTATGAAGGGGAGGAGAGCCCTTGACCTCGGCACAACACTGGTGTTTCTTTTCTTTTTCATTTGTAATGAATGGAGACAATCTTCATGACATTGTGTTGTTGCAGGAGCTGCACTGTTCGACTTGGAGTATGCAAGGTGGTTGGAAGACGATCATCGGCACATGGCGGAGTTACGAACCGGGTTGCAAGCGCACCTATCGGAGGGCGATCTCCGAGTAATAGTCGATTCCTACATTTCTCACTACGACGAGATTTTCCAGCTTAAGGGAATGGCCGCCAAGTCCGATGTCATCCATCTCATTACGGGAATTTGGACGAGTCCAGCCGAGCGCTGCTTCCTCTGGATGGGTGGGTTCAGGCCCTCCGAGCTCATTAAGGTGTACATCTCCTCCTCCACTAGTCATTATGTTCCCTCTTCGAAACCAAACTGCTGCTTTATGGACAAAAATAACATTCTACTTTTTTGCGGTTCAAAACAAAAAGCCAATGTGATCATTCGACGTGTTTTGCTAGCATAAATGATTCTTTTTAAGGGTAAAAGTATTCGGTGCCTCTATTCCTAACTAGGCACACATGCGTCTTTAAATGGCTTTGATTTTATATATGATCTTAAAGAAAACGAACACATTTTTATCAAAACGAAGTCGTTTTGGGTCTCATCTGTGCCTATCTAGGAACAACGAGAGCACGGCATAAAAGATGAGCCCGGACTATAAAAGTGGTGGAAAAACTCTACAACAGGACTAGTTATGTATATTGCTTCTCTAATTCCAACAATTAGTTTCTAATTAGTTGACGTAAGGGTGATTTAGTAGAATGATCAAATGACGTGGAGTTTCATTAGGAACAATTTCATCCAATCGTTCAATTGGTTACCAACTCGTAATGAAGGGTTTATTTTTGTTGGTGCGAATATTAGATGTTAATATCGCAATTAGATCCGTTGACAGAGCAGCAACTCATGGGGATCTACAGCCTCCAGCAATCCTCACAACAGGCAGAGGAGGCTCTGTCGCTGGGCCTCGAGCAGCTTCAGCAGTCCGTAATTGACACTGTCGCCAGTGGCTGCATCACCGATGGATTTGAACATATGAATATGGCCTTGGCCAAACTCATCAACCTCGAAGGCTTCATGCGCCAGGTACTTGTACATACATGTGCTGTAGCGACAAAATGATTTTTTTTTTTTTTTTTAAAAAAAAACTACGTACAAGATGATAGTTCTTGTTAATAAGAACCATTAAAGTGAAAACTGTCCCGCATCACGAAATGAATGCCTAACCATTTAATCAATAAGATCTTGGGTCACTCCATTCAATGTCAATTAGTTTTGGGATGGAAACCACCGGACTCGATCATCGTATTAAAGTATGAATCATCACCCAATATATATATATATATATATTTCAAGGACTCATCGTTTCATAAGTAGTACTATTACATGCTCAATGCACTGTGGTACAGGGTGCAGCCTAAAGTATAGGTGGTTTCAATTATTGATGGTAAAGAAAACCCACAACACCATCCATTAGTGTACTAAAAGTTTCCCACCAAATATATGAACTATTGGAGCCCTGTTATCTGTTCCCTTACACTTTTGCCCCCAAATCCATGGTGCCTTTATAAGTGGCTTTTTAAAATAGGGCTAATTTTATGAGTTAACCAGTATTATAGTACTATTGATTCATCATAGGTAAGACGTCGATTGTTCAACAAGTGGAAGATAGAGAAAGAAAGAGAGGGAGACAGAGAGAGAGAGGAGTGCTTTCAACTTTATCTGCTTTGTTAGTGCTTTGTGATGGCGATCTTTGAAAGGACCCATTGGTCTCATGACATTCTGTGTCCATGTACTTTGTTGTTTTGGGTACCAATCCTTCCTTACATGCTAAGGCTTAGGAGCCCCATGTCTTGAGCTAGCTTTTGTAACGATAGCTTCAATTAGAGATCTTTTGTTTCAGAGAAAAAGTTAGAAGTCGCGATAATCGACGGTGCAGTTTTCATCTCCTGGGTAGACATCATTAATGTCACGTCGAGGTTGGGCATCGATTTCATGACGTATCGGCCGACAAAATTCCTTTAAAATATGGTTTCTGCTTTTTATAACCAATATTGACTTTGTTTTATAGTACAACATATTCCATAGCTTGTTAGATGCATCACCAATGAACTAGGAATATGTATTGCTTTAGCAATAAAGCAAGCCATGTAGCCCCCCACACCTATTTCGACAAGTAGGTTTTTTTAATGCAGCTTTCAGAAGGTATAGCATGAAAGTGATGCGTATTGACAAATATTGAGTGTATCATATATAATATGAGTGTATGATTGGAAGTGTCCAAGTTGCACAAGTACGGTCTGATTTGGTTAGGTTTTGAAGCTTTGTTTTGTATGTGCGAATGTGAGGTTATACTTCCCTTATAGCTTACAAATTTTTACGTGGTTCATACGGCGAGTTTTGAACCATTCTACTCATCCCCACCAAATCACAGTCAAATCTCGAAAAAAAGAAAAAAAGAAAACGGAGGCTCAACACCTGAATGAAAGACAATACGCTAACATCTAAAGTTTTCGATAGAATTACTTGATTACCTTTTGACTCATATGTTGAGACGTAAGATTTTTAGGATTTGGTGGTCTTATATTTATCGCAGGCCGATAACTTGAGACAACAAACCCTTCATCAGTTGCGTCGGATCTTGACGGTTAGGCAAGCGGCCAGGTGTTTCATGGTGATTGGCGAGTACTATGGCCGATTACGAGCCCTGAGTTCCCTTTGGGCGTCCCGTCCCCGAGAGTAAGTTCGCAATTCCTTTTTGCAGTGAGCATGTATTTACTATTTTTTATTTTTCGAAAGTCGGAAACTAATTTCTTTGGGGAATAAAAAAAAAGAAATTATTGTATTTGAGTTGCACTTAACTGCTTAAATTACAAATATATCATTTTAAAAAAATATTATTATGAAGGTCAGTCACCATTCTATGTGTTGATGCATGTTAGGAACTTGATCAGTGAAGACAACTCATGCCAAACGACGACGGATATGCAAATGGTGCAATCTTCACAGACCCATTTCCCCACATTCTGATTAAGAGATCACACAATGCAGTGTTTCATTTCTCCAGGCTACAACTAGCTAGATTTTTAGGATTTTTATTTTTATTTTATAATTTCCATTTCCTTTTAGGATTACTGTTTCATGGCTTCTAAAATCCACGTATATTGTTATTATATGCAGTCTACTTGTAAATATAAATCAAACGTATGCGTATGTGCCTGAGCAGAAAGGAAGAGAAGCAACAATTTAAAAGTGAGGTGCCTTGCATGGATCTCATAGTTTTAAGTGCATACACAATTAGAGCTTGCGCTACATGCAGCGTAATTACACCTAGTTTGCGCGCAGCTGCTAAATTATATTATTTTTATTAGAAAAATAAGTTGTCCTTTTTAAAATCATTAAAACGGCGTAGTTTTTAAGGGCATATATACACGGTTAAGTACAATTACGATGTATATGAGTTTACCCCATAAAAATAAAATATTATAGTACTCTTCTTGGCTTTTTTTACGAAGAGCAAATTTGCATGCATTTTTACCACGATTTTCCTGGTGTATTGAATTAATGTGAATTCTCTTTTTCCCTTTTCTACTTTTGCTAAATAAAGAGTAATATTTTCTGTATATCGTTATCGCACCCCTCGGAATGAAAATGCTAATGTGACAAATTTTCAGTGTTTCCTTTACTGTTACCTATCAAAACAACCCTTAATATGATCATTGGACGTAGGTTGAGATTTTGTAGGATTTACAGCCTTTGATTGGGAACAAGTGTATTCTGGATGATCATTGGACGTAGGTTGAGATTTTGTAGGATTTACAGCCTTTGATTGGGAACAAGTGTATTCTGGGTGAAGTTACGGGTGTATCCTTATTTTTCGGTATCTTCGACTTTTTTTTTCATAATACTAAGCTTGTCCCCTCGCTTTGCTTAAACAAGATTCCTAATTTTTCATGCGAAAAGTGGGTCCCGGTCCCCTCCAATTCCTCTCTCCAGTTCATGATGTAGTTTACTCCATCTTCTTTCATTCAATACATTTTTAAAAAAATTCAAATCGTATAGATGGAAACAACATTCAAAAATACACATATCTATCAATTTTTAAGTGATTTGGAAATATAAATCCTATTCATTCTAAGCATGGAAAATTCAAGAACTGTTTCTAAGCCAGAATGTTTTCCTAATTTGGATGTATAGGTTTTGTATTTCCATATCACTTGATATGCACGTGTATTTTTGAATGTCATTTTTATCTATACGGTTCAAATTCTTAAAAAATGCAATGAACGAAAAAAAAAAAACTGGTGCAAGTCGCAAAGGTGGAGGATTTGTTTCCGCAAAAAGCATAGCATGTTATTATTATTATTATTATTATTATTATTATTATTATTATTGTTATTTAATTTATTCTATTTACTCATAAACGCCTTTTCAAATGAGAATAATCGAGGTGAAAAGAAATCAAAATTATAAGAAGAGATACAAAGGAGGTTTTTTTAGGGTTTGACGTACGGATTAAGTGGCTGTGAAATATATTTAAAATTGCAGAGATTTCATGGGGAGTTGCATGGAATGGAACACCGACAAAACTGAGTTGATCATATAATAAAATGCGTGCTGCAGTAAAGAACACAGTGGAAGGACAGCCCACGTGTCCTCTCTGAATTTACAAAACCTAAAAAACTTCTTGTAGAGAGAGAGAGAGACGATCTCTTCTCTCTGTGCACGGGTTTTCATGATTCTGGGGGACCACCCTGTTTGTTTCCTTTTATTTTCCATGGATGATCCTTACAATAGAAAATGTTATGAATCCACAAACATTTAAGACAATTTTCCTTTTTACATTTACATTTGCGGTCCACTGGGATAGTATAAATGAGAATGCTCATTCTCACTCTCTTCTTTATTGATGTACTCGAGTTTGAAATGGTCATTGCATGAAAATGACTATTTCACTCCTAATACGAGGGAATTGTTATTCTCATCTCCTATTCTAGTATTGGCACCATGATGCCATGACAGTGTGTAACTCCCATGACATCACATGGCATGGTAAATACATCAACTAGCCTTCCTATAATTTTTTATTTTATATTTGTAAAAATATTTTATATGCTTATTTCATTCTGTTTCGTTAATGAGCAAACTAAACAGATGAATGGAATGAACAGTTATGTTCCCATCCCATCATTCTATTCTTTCCCCCCCCCCTCCCTCCTCCCCAAACATAAATTTACATTTATGTCCCTAGGAATTTCATTTTCCCAAAAAAAAAAAAGAAGACTTAAATTTACATTTATGTCAAATGTGACAACTCTTCCTTAATGGTTCAATATAATTGGGGTCTTTCGGCTAATATGTTTGATTAAGTGTCCCCTGAAGCACAAGGGCAGGTATGCCTGAAGAAAGCGACCAAGATTATTCGGGCGTAGCTGACCTTGCACTTCAGGCGACACTTTTATGGTGTGCTACTAGGTGCTATTTATGTGTATTGTTTTCCATTGTTTCGAGTTTTCCGTGGTTTTTTCGATTTTTGGTAATATATTTATTTTCCTATAAAGAAGAGTTAAATTTACATTTATGTCCACGCGTAGTGGAAAGTTTTTGTGGGAATGAAAGGAGATTGAGGAGGGGAAGGAAATGACAAACCACAATTCAATGCAAACGTGACTGTCGTCAAACGTCTTCCATTTGAAAGCATAAGATGGACAAATTTGCTTAACCGCCATACGACATCACTACGTCCTGACTCCGTATCTCCCCCCACGACAATGTCGTTGAAATATTATGCTTTCTTGTTCTTATCATTTTGGTTTCCTCTTTCCTCTCATTTTTAGATTTTATAAATTGCTCCTTTAATTTTGCTTGATCAAAATTTAATAATTTTGCGCGGGGCTCTTTTATCGTTGCTCGGTCAAAGTTAGAGCAAGCGATCACAATCCGAGACCCATAAAATAATTTTGATCACTTTCAACTCGAAACCCCATGCCCCGCTCAATTGTTGCCTCTAGTCAAGATATCTCGGCGTGACAGGCGACATTCGAATGTGCGAGTAGAATTATCTGGATTTATACGACTGATGGCGAATGGACCTAAACAAATTCATTTCAGCCCAAAAGCCTTCTTCCGTAATGGAATAAATGGGCCACGCCAAAATCAGCCCAATGAGTTCTAAATGGGTTGGCCCAAATAACATTTTTTTTATGGGTTGGGCCCCCAACTTTAATGTTTAACCTACGAGCCCAGCACAATGCAAACCGTTTAACGTCCCTGCAAGTGTCCATGTAAATCAACTTTTCCCTTAAAAGGACAAAGCACCATTATTTTTCAAGTTTGGGGTTTATGAGATATGTACAGAAATTGCATATAGAGTTCGTCTTACTTTTAGTTAACATTATTTTAAGTATAAACATAAAACATGTGGCCCAAATTGTTGTTTAGAAAAAAGAAAAACCCAGACAAGTTTAAAATGGGGGCCCAAAACGTGTGGCTAAAATTTTGTGTACCCTTTCCTTCACGTAGACCCATCCTATAGTGGTTGATATCGGGATCGTGTTTAATAACTATGATTTATGGGACGGCAGGCCTTGAAACTAAGAAATAAAATAAATATATTTAAATAAAAAAGGGGAGAAGGAATTGGTGGGTACTGCAAAAAGGGTTTGTGGGTTGAACATTGCGATGACCGTTCCCTTGTAAGTTTCTTACAATAATTTCGGTATTAGATTTTAATTTTTGAAACCCCAAATGTGGTTCGTTTAATTGGACCAATCCCAAAGAGATGATTGGTCGTAATTCAAACCAGCCCAACAGAAGCCCTGAAAGTCACCTGAGCCCACCGCGGGGTCTAGCGTTTAATGGGGGTAATGAATAAGACCACACGCTAAAACTTTTTAATCATTGTATTATGAACTTTATCAATATCCAATTAGCTCATAAAATATTTAACACATCCGATAGTGGGGGCTTCATCTAAATAGTCATGTTATTGGCAGAATAAAATTCGAATTTTAGGCTATTTAGATGGACTTTTATTCATAATTGAATAAGGTTAAAATTTTACCGAAGAGTAGGATGTGCGTAGAATTTTTTATCCAACAGTCGTAATTAGAGATGGCAATTATAATTGGTGATCCACGAACTTGCTCAACCCACGCATATGACGACCTGACTCGACCTGCTCATAATTTTGATTGGTTATTGACAGGCCCGTCCCGGCCCATGACCCGTCCAATATAGCAAATTGTCATTTTTAATTAGGCTTTTTTTTTTAAAAATTTCTTTTGGATTTAAAGTTGTAGCTATTGTTAATATTGATTAGTTCATGAAAATACCAAAAGAAATATAAGTTGTATCAGCCATATGAATCGTTGACCTACCAACTTGCCTGATCGACTCATATGGTAACTCGACTCAACTCGACCCACTCATAATCTTAGGCTCGCTGCCGACTCGTCTGTCTAGGACCCGTGACTAGTATTGATCTGCCCCCAACTCGCTCGATTCGCCTGTCTGTCGCTTCTAATCATAATGCATTTTTGTAATCTTATATGGGATTACATGAGTTTACTCATATAAATAAAAGTTTGCTCACTTACTCGAGATTCCGCGATCCACATCTAGAATACGCGTACTAGAATCTCAATACTCATTGAGCATAGGAAATTTTCCAATTTGGCATGCTTATAGTTGGTGACTAATTATAAACAGTATTTGTTCGAGATATATGCCAAATGGATCCCAGTGCATCTAACACGGTAAAAGAAGCCCATTTCCCACTAGCTGAAAAGGTTTCTGATGAAAATAACCTTAATGATATTTTTATAATGTTATATATATACACACACACATATATATATAAATATATATATATATATACACACACATACAAGATAAAATAATATATTAAATTTATAAATTATGCTCTTCTTTCCTTTTTTTGTTCCCTCAACTTATAAATAAGGAAAAAAAGTACATGATACTTCCTTTCCTAAACTCGTAAATAAGAGAAGAAAGTTAAATCATGTCCACTTATATTTTAATAAAAAAGATGTATCAATTGTTTATATAATCTAATTATGTGTTGATTTGTTAACTAAATTGCAAACTAGTAAGCGATCTAAACTACTATATCTGTTTCAAATATTTAGACTCTATGGATAAAAGAGTTATGCATATTAAAATTATACAAAAATTGGCACGTCTTCTTATATTTTTTCATTCTCATTCAATTCATATAATTAAATTTTGTATTATTTTCAAGTCTTTGGACAAACTAAGCCCTCTATTTTTATTTTTATTTTTTTTATTCTTTGCGATGAACTAGTAAGTCTTTAATCAGCACAAAAGCATAATGTCACGGGTTCAATATCTGTGACAATGTCTCTCTTGATCTTTATAATGTGAAAAAGTCTTCCACCGCAGAATTTGTCCAATGTGATCCAAACATATTTTTAACAACGCAAGTCAAATCTTTTCCTCTCTCTTTCTGGCACGCATGGTAATTTTCTCTCTTTTACTTATTCACATGCACATATCGGGCATTTAAAAGTATAAATTAAAGGTTTTACAATTAATAAAATATGGACTTGCTTTAGGAGACCAAACATATAAATTACACCTAAAACATCTTGATGCAATGCATAACATAGTTTCAAGGCTTTTGGTCCCGATCTTAAAATTACGTTATTTTTGAATATATTTTTTTTATTAAGTAAGGTTTATTTATTTATTTTTGTCAAATAGACATAGTTTTGAGGTCGTGTGGATATCTTCCATTCGCAAATTTTTATGAAAACATTTTATAATGAATAAAATTTATTAGGTCAATGATGATTAGATTTGTTTATATCAACTAGGTTGAAAGTAAAATAATTGTGTGTGTGTGGTAAAATAATTACGAAACCATATCCTTCAGTATCGAATGATAAGATATGTTCTTTAACATATTTTATGCATAATATAGATTTGTCAATTCGACATGAAAATACATCATTTACGTGTACTTGCATATTAAATATGAATGGGTGAATTTCAAGTTTCAACGGAACAAATACTTCTTTCTTCGTGAATGGGGACCGAAAGAAAATCAAATTTTAAATTAAATTCGAAATTGGGTGTAGTTGAGATGAATGGGTCAAATACAAAGACTTTGTATACCCCACTTTCAAAGGTGGGACCCACAAAATTTGGAAGCCAAATTCCCAGATAAACTGTTTAGCGGCACCTGAGCCTCCTCAAGGGCTTTCTTTGGAAACTCACTCATTATTTATTGCAGCATGGTTTGACTTAATTCCATCAATTTGTTTCTTTATTATTTTGTATTTATAATGATGATGACCTATAAATGTGTTCCGCTTTCAACTTTTTCTAAAAAAATGGAGACGAGAAAATTATTCAGCGGTGAAATATCTTTACCCATCTTTTTAAATTGTTATTACTGCTAGTTTGCTGCCGACTTTATTATCTTACTCGTTTATTTATATTCTTGATAATAGTTAAAATCACTCTATACATATATGCAACTTTAATTGTTCGGTGTGTTTGATGATAAGAATTGAGAATACAATTTTCTATAGAAATTATTAATGAAAGGACCCTTGTTGAAAACAGATCACGAATTGATTTGGTTTAAATTTTTCAGCGTCGTACGTTTTTGTTTCATTTAAAGAGGACCCAAGTAAATAGAGAGCTAAAGTATTCTTTTATTCAGAAAAATGCATAAATCTATTCTAACATTTAAAAAGAATTGATAACAAGGGGAAAAAACAAAAATAAAAGACTTATAAAGTTGGTTGATTATTATTGAGCCTACACGCTTGATGATAAGCTACATTGATTTATGCTTCCGCGTTATGCTGTGATTATTACCGCAAGTTGTTGGAATGAAATCATATATATATAATTATTTCAATTTTAAACGTTGTTAGCTGGTTAAAAATTAGTGATGCAAGTTGTCTATAAATATTAATTACCCTTTAAGAAATTTAACCATTATACAGAAAAAGGAAAAAAAGAAAAAGTAAAAAAGAAGCTTACTTTGGATGCAACCTAAGGTCAAACCCATGTATTAATACTTTAACAGACATTTTCGACAACTATCACTCTCTCCCATGTATTAAACGTGAAAGTAAGGCTTTTCACGTTTTGCTTACGGTAAAAAATATTCCTTTGGACAATTAGTCCACAGTCGATCAACGAAGGATAAAATCGAGGGTAAATTTGGGATATTGAGAGAGTTGGATTATTTCTTTTCTTCTTTTTTTTATTTTTTATTTTGAAGAGTTTATCGTGTTCATTGTTCAAAACCAAATTATAGATGGCATGTTTAATTGTTCCGATTTTACAAAACCTACTTTTTCACCGCCTTTTATAAAACCTAGATTTAGAATTCAAAACAAAGTTTATAACTACGCTGTGTCACACCGGCAAATTTAAATAAAATTAAGTTTTAATTCTCAAAACTAAGTCTCCAATTTTTAAATGGTAGTGTATGAGACTTCTCGAAGGAGGCAGGGATCATCTGAACTAAATTAATGCTTGCCAATATCAATTAGTAGTTTTTTAGCAATAAATAATAAATTCCTTAATAAAGAAATAATAGCAAGGAGATATGAACGGCGGTACACACCAGGGGGGAATCAACACGCACGAGGGACCTCGGCCTCGTTAAAAATAACAGTGAGAGTGACAGTACCATGTTATTGGTGGTGAACATGATAATAGTAGTGGTGATAACATGAGAGTGACGGTATCATGTCATTGGTTGTGAATAAATAATAATAGTGATGATAATATGATAACAAAAACAACGGTGTTGTGTTAGAAACATAATATGTGTACAAATTACTTTATGTTGGCACAAAAAAGGAGCCTTATCTCAAAAGATTCACACTTTTGTACCCTCTTAAAACATTTTTTTGGGGAAGATTTTATAACGCTTAAACATTATGCATTATAATTTTTGGTCGAGCACGAAATATAGGGAATCGGCTCCCTTGCTCAATATTTCACCGTTCTATGCCTGCTAGTGGCCTGACTAGCCCATGAAATTTCACAATTTTAAAATTTTAATTAGAGGAAGAGATCGATAAAAGTTAAACGAATTCACAAATTTTTCAGATATCTTTTTTTTATATGATTAAAATTTGAAGGTAGTGAAGTTTCGTGAGCTAATCAGTTGCCTAGCATCGAAACGCTCTCAGGGAGCTAGTTCCGAAATAAAGTTCTCTCGGTGCCTACTTTCTTCTTTTTTTTTTTTTTTTTTTTTTTATCTTTGGTAGAGGTAGAAAAAAAAAAAAAAAGAGTTAAAGGTTTCGGGTTGAAGGTTAAAATAGTGGGAAAGGGTTGGTGGAAGAGCATCATGAATAATAGTAAACATTTTATGCACGAAACAAGCAAAAGCCTAGAGAGAGAGAGAGAGAGAGGGGTAAAAGAGAAAAGGTGATGAGCTCCATTTGTCTCCTAAATATCCGCTTACAAAATCTTGTCGGCAAGCTTTGCATTAAGCTACCCACAAATTAAGCTTTTGCATTCCTTTTTTTTTTTTCCCCCTTCTTCTTTGCATTGATGTAATAAACTATATAAACTTCAGTGCATTGAAAATTTAAAATATTTATATTTTATTTGTAGCATAATCTTGTGAGGACTCAGATCCTATTCTTTCAAAATGAATTACTTAAAGAAAAATTGTTCTATGAACCAATGCTTAAACTAGTTTAATGCCTTTTGACTTCAACTGTTATCTATTAAATAATATATGAAAACAAGGACATTATATATTACGTGGCATTTCATTAGTTTGGCATATGAAATCTAGCATTCCCGATCGAAAGTCACATTTTAAAGATTATGATGCCCAAAATGTAATATCCCGTGATTGTACAATCCACCGAATTTCTAGAAACATTTGCTACATACATAATGAGGCTTCCAAGCATCAAGAGTCTTCAAGTCCAAAATTTTCCCTTCTACAAGGATATTTACAACGTACCACATCCGATTACAGTTTGAACTGTCTAGAATCTCACATTTGCACTCCTTTGTGAGGTACTAAGCCCCCCATTTTAAGGAATATGAGTTTTAAGAATCGTACCAAACACTAAAATCTAATATTTTCGAATAAATTTCTTGTAGATTTCGCGTGCCAAGTGAGCCATAATTGAACAAAAAAACAAAGCAAATACGCAATGCATATGAGCCTTTAAATAGGGGTAGATTTGGAATCTGATATATTTTCCGTTAATTGTTCTTAAAAAGTACTACATATCGAGGGAAATGTACGATCTCGTGCTTTCCTCCCTCCCCTAGTGGATCATATTGGAAAAGTACTGCAAATTGAGGGAAAATGTATTTTCTTGGTTTAGGAAGGAGGAAACATTTTAAATTCCAACTCTACACCTATCTAAAGCCATACTTGCATGCTTTTCATTCAAATCTATTAGTTTTGTGACCAAGTGATCACTTTTTAAAAAATTTACAAAATTGATCATTTCTAAACTCGAGAGACTAGATTGACAATAATCCTTTTGGGGGACCAAAAAGATAATTTTTCCTTACTTTTAATTGGACCAAAACAAAAATAGCGAATTAATTAGGCATCATAATTGGATCATACTTTTTTTTTTAAAGAAATTAAATGATATATATACCATGTAAGATATCTAACTTCTTTTTTATTTGAACCAACACAAAGATATAATGGACCTATAGAGCATCATAACAAAAACAGCCTTCTATGATAGTATGGAGACTAATCCATCCGAGTGATCATTTCTGTTTGTTCTTCCATCCTAAAATTAACCAACAATAAATGATGTGATCCCAAGATTTTATTTATTAAATAACTGAGGCTTATTTTCTTGATGAGATAATGTTCTTAACACGCTCTCTCACGCGTGGCAATGATAACGTAGGAGCTCATGAAAATGAGGTTTTAGGATGGAAATCATTGGACTTTAACATGGTATCAATGTAAGGAAATTTTTACACCTCTCATGCTATTGTTGCCACTTGTGTTACACTCTACCCTAAAGTTGCTATCCCACATTGAGAAACGATCCATTAGCTATTTAATTAATAACATCTTAAGATCACCCATTTGTTATAAATTTATTTTAGGATGGAAACATCTGAACTATATCATAATTGTTGGGGCTAATTTTCTTCGTGGGGTAACATTTTTAACACAGTCAAAGGTCACATAAAACCTCATTCAAGATCTAGGGGTTTATTTGGTCTTCGTTCATGTATGCACTCAAGGTTAGAATGGTAATAGAATAAACTGAAAGAAGCCCTTCTATTCCTTTTCGTTGCATTACTATTCTTATTATTTTTTTTTATTTCCACCATTCACATGAAACTCGAGTATTATCGAGAATGCGAGAAATTATCACAGGTCCCTGTTAAAATGTCAGTGATAGAACTGAATCCGTTACTAATTTTTATTTATCCGTTAACGGAAATAAGTGACGGATTAGAGCGATAAAAGAACAACTGGCGCAAACGCCGTCACAAAGCACTTGTCTCAATAATAAAACAATTTTCCCACCAACATATAACAATAATCAAACAATTTAAAGTGTTTTCTTATGAGACGACATCACTCCAACAGTAAAATGTCAAAAAGTTTTTCAAGAAAACAGAAAAAAAAGAAAAAAAGCTAAACACGTGGGCTACAAGGACATGACCTATCGCAATCCTGAATAAAAAATTTAAAAATTTAAAAACTAAAAGAAATGCACCTAATAAAACTCTTTTTAAAATAGTTAATTTCACTTTTTCCTTTTGAATCATTAAGCTGTCTTTTTTAAGTGGTTGCATACTAACCCATTATCTTCATAAAATAATATTAATCATGAATAAAATCTAATTTTAGAATAAAAAGCATGTTTGACATACCTCGAAAAATTATTGTTTTTATTATTATTACTATTATTTTAAATTTCACTTTGACATAAATAATCCTCGCACATACGCGTCCAATTGTTTCTTATTCTGCATGCTCCCACCTAAGTCAGAAGTTTATGTGTGTGTATGTATTTTTTTTTTTTTTTTTCTGTTTTAAAATTATTAAATGTTCTTTTGTTTGTCACACTATTACCAAATTTAGGGGTAAACGAGTCACCACATAAAATTCAGAAGAATAAAACAATAATTGCTAGACAATGCAAATAGATGAAATAAATGTTGACCCCGAAGGGAAAAAAATATAGGAAAAATAACCTTTTCCGTCCCCGAGTTTGGGGTTGGTGCCTTGTATTGAAACTGGCCAATTTAGTATTTAAAGTTTCTAAAAGCTTTCAATTTGGTCCTTATACTAATGGAACCATCAAACATAGGACTAAAGATTGGCAGATTATGGAATTTAATAATTTTTTTCACTCATGAAGCATTAAGATGCTCAGTTTTCCTCAATATGTAATACTTTTACCACATGTTCTCAGCAGGAAAAAATAGTGTTTCTAAATAGACTTTATTTCGAGAAGATTTCGGCTCAAAAATGCTTCAAAAATGAAAGAATTTATAATTTTTCCTAAAAATTTTAGTAGGAAAAATAAAACCGAAAAACGGTTATTCATATTAAGACCTAGATTTTACATTTTTCTTTTTGTTAGGAATCATCGAAGTCCAAATCTATCAAATTTTTTCCTTTCAAATGTGATGGTTTCATAAAATTTAAATATCAAATCAACACTAATCCCGAACTTGAGCGCAAAAAGATCGTTTTCTTGAATAATATATGCATATATATACACGGTTGGCAAAACAATCAAGCCCCAGAGACAAGTCCCGCTCGTGGTTTTGCGCTAAGTTATTATAACCCTCAGCTGATACTGACTTTTTTATGATTAATTATTACTTTGTCCAATAGGTGACACTGACAGAAACAAGTTTAAAAAAAACAATTACTTGTTTAATTTTAAGCACTCTTTTTCTTATACTTTGTTTTAATACAAGTGGCGCGACCTTATTGTACTAAAAATTTTGCTTTTATTTTGCGGAAGTCTACATATTACCCTTGTGATTTGCTTCAAACAAAAAAGAAACTCCATACTTTTATAGGCTTTTTATATTGTCGCATCCCCTTAAGGAAGAAGTAGTTTATTTTAAAGAAAATTATAGCTGGCCTCATTTGGGAAGCGAAATTTGTTCTGTGCTTTGCTGGAACGCGTGGTAAACTTGTTGTCAAGAAGTGTCTCGATTAAACTTTAAAAAAAGTGAGTGCGAAAAAAGGAATTTCCCAATTATACGATCGTACCGCTTTGTTCTGAAAAAGGCGCATGCTGGTAATAATAATACATGCCTAGGTGTTTACTTTTTCAGTGTTTGGTTTGAGTTAAATCGATACTGGCATGTAATTAGTATTCTTGTGACAAAAAAGTCAATATTCTCTCGCAAGTTAATCTAAACGGTTCGATATAGGTTCTATAAGTCAGAGCATAAACTCGGGCGTATAATAATTATGCATCTATTTGTCATTCATTGGTATGTAAAAGATTACTTTAAGGTGTCCTTGGTGGTAAAGGTGAAGATTTTTCTTATGCCATTTGAAGGATGAAAGTCATGTATTTGAAACTAAGAAGCTAAATGTATGATTGAATTTGACTTTTATTTTCCTAAACTCAGGGCTTTGACTTGTATCAGTATGCTGGCCGTAGGGTTATTCATGCTATATAGCTCAAGCGTGTGGGCACCAAGGGTGGGTCCTCATGATGGCCACTTAGTCCACAAAAAAGATATTATAGGCTTACAATAGCTACTAATTATATACATGGTGACCCTTTTACCCTTTAGTATATACTGAGGATCACTTCATATATATATGTTTGAAATATAATTAATGAGATTATACTTAAGTAACGAAATAAATTAGAGACTTGTCAATAGTATATGTGATAAAAGGGAAAGCATGCTATTACAAAAAGAAGTAATTCACAATGTTATGTCATATTTAATAAAGATCTATATATATATATATATATATATATATAGTGCCTTATTTATGCGGAACTAGTGCTTCAAATTTGACCAATGTTCATACAAATTTGTGTATTATATGCTCCAAATATATATATATATATATGTATGTATGTATGTATGTATGCATGTATGTATGTATGAATAAAATATATGAATAAAATATAAAAATCAAAGACTTCATTTCCATGCAATAGTTATCAACCATGTATTTCTTTTTTATTGTTTGGAGGGAATAAAATATTCCCAAGGCGTTTACCTTCAGCTACATTCATGGCGCATGCCTTTTCTGCCCCTTCTTTTTAATTTTTTTTTTAATTTTCTTTCCTTGTATTCTCGTTTTCTGGTAAACCCCTTAAATAGTTTTTGAGAGAAAGAAAGAAAAATAAAGAGAATAGTGCATGCTAGGGACATTATGAGTCCCGTGAAAGAGTCATGGTTCCACACTTTGGGACTTTGTACATCTGAAACAAGAACAAACACTGTACTTTAAAATAATGAGATGACAGTTGCAGCACATTTATTATTTTAATTGAGACAAATCTTTCCGCAGCTTACATTGAAATTCACTTGTTGAGCTCAGGAACCATGCAGCCACGCATGGAATAAAATCTTACTATTATGTATGATACGTGTATGAAATTTTTTTACCAAGTTTAAAAAGCATTTTAGGTCCATTGCCGGTTTTACTCTCTTCTGCATTGATTTTCTTCAAGGGTAAGTCTCTATGCAACTATGATTGTTTCTATTTCGTGACCGAAAGGTTATGGTTTTGATTTGCAAGCACAACTTTATTGTAACAAAATAAGGTAAAAACTGCGTACGCTAAACAATTCTATAATTCTATCAATTCTTGCAAAGTGAAAAGTCCTTAATTCACCTCTACTCATCATTTCTTGGTGTTCTATTTCTAACTTTTAGGTATTGACTAAATGCTCCCCAACACCCCACTCCCCACATAGTCATTAAAGGTTATTTTTCGGATTTGGGGACAGAAGTGCTTTTAGTATTTACTTCTTATTTATTTTAAATTACCAACTTTAATATAATAACTTGATTTTATATTTGTCATGGGCAATTATGAAGGTTAATTATTGCCTAAATCCCTTGACAAATGAAAATGTGCTACTCTCACTCAATCAATGAAGTCCCTCAAGTAGTGCTAAAAGAATTCACTTTTTTAGTTGGTCAATTTTACTTATTAGGAGTTTATCAAAAGCCAAATTTTTTGCTCATGAGACGATGCCAGTTTAATATTTATGAAAATGGTTGTAATATACGTATTATAGAATTCAATGCTATGAGTAAATTTACAGTACCCCCACAACTCTACAAATAGTCAAGACTGTTTAGGGATTCTCTCTTTATTTAATAAGTCCCAAATTTGCACGTCATTATCTCTAACCCCACCACTAATTCTCCCTCTCTAATAAAGATGGGCCAAAGGGAGAAAAGGAAGAAAGGGGACAAGGAATAATAATAAAACAATAAAGTCAATAAAAGACAAACAAGCCCACTTTTTCCATAAATCAACCATTAGTGCAAGCTTTCCCCACATAAAGTCTGGATATAAACCCTCTTGAGAGGGGGGAGAGTTGGAGGAATTCTCATCATAGGATGGCCCTTATGCATGTTGATGCCAAGAATTTGAGCTTCCGAAAATCTCCAACTTTCATTGAATGGCTCAAGCCGTCTCCACCCGCTACTCCTTCTCTACCATCTCCATCATTCTCTTCTTCTTCCTCTTCTTCTTCTTATACGACTAGTTCACAAACTCAGCAAGTGATGAACATCTTGAAGATGCCTTTCTTTGGTCAACAACAACCACCCCCACCACCACCACCGCCGCCGCAGCAAGAGACTATGCGGTGTCTGCCACTTTTAAGCCGGTTCAGCGAGTCGAAGACGCCCGTGAAAGAGGAGGAAAGTAGCGCCAGTGCTTTTGAGGAGATCAAACAGGAGAAGTTAGAGGAGGACAAGGTCACTGTGGCCTTGCACATTGGCTTGCCCAACATCGTCCGCACCGACGGCGCTGGCGACACTGAGATGACTAATCGCTCCTTTGACGTTTGCAAAGAAGAAGAAGGGCAAGAAGAGGAAGAAGAAGAGAACGCGAAGAACAAAGGGTTTCATGGCTACTCTTTCAAAAGTGAGAGCAGGTTTTGGATCCCGACTCCTGCCCAGATCCTCGTCGGCCCGATGCAATTTGCTTGTTCCATATGCAGCAAGACCTTCAATCGCTACAATAACATGCAGGTTGGTAAATTATTGATTTTGTTACTTATCCATTTTTATGTCCTATCTCCTTCAATAGCAAACTGGTGGAATTCTTACACTTAGTTTTCGGCTGAGATCAAAGTTAGAGACCCAAACCTGCAATAACTATGGCGATTTGAGTTTCTAAATTAAAGAATCGCAGTTGAATCGGAAAGAATCTTCACAATTTTCTCTATTGTTATGCCTCTAAAACACCTTTTTCTGGCCCATAGGATTAAAACGCAAAAAAATAAAAATAAAAATACCTACTTTATAAGAAAGATCCTTTTCGTAGTCATTTCTTGATCATTTTCCTCCAAGATGCATGAGAGCTAGGGAAAGTAGGCTAGGCAGGTTCATTCAATGAAACTCACAAGTGGTGTTTACACAAATGAGGATGAGACATTTTTTCTTTTTTGGTATAATGACCCCTCACTGGAAAGAACTATAGGGCATGATTCCACTACTCTTAAAGAGGAACTCTTTACATGTATTGGTTAGGTTCAAATGCATCAGTCACTATAAACCCAAGTCTTTCATACTGCATACTTGCTTTGTTAGCCAATTAAAATAACACTAGTTGAATGCCTTGTTTCTTTAGGCCTAGATTCCCTCTCTTTTCCCTTAATTACCCGGATTTTATACATCTGACCTTTTTTCACCCATAAAGTTTCTAACCAGGCTTAGATACATCTCTTGTGATCACTTCCCTATTACTAACTCTTTTAACTGACAAGGAAAAGCTCTGTCATGAAAATGTAGAAAATCGGCAAGTTAATAAAGTTAATGTACATTTAACTACCCCACCATTTTATCTATACTTCAGAAATCATAGTTAACAATAATAATAATAATATGAAAAAAAATTTGTGTACTATGGACAACGCTATGCGGGCATTGAGTTGCATAATGTTTAAAAAAGTTATAATTTAGAAATGTGCAAGAGCAATGGAACACCCTTCCGGTAAATTTTTGACACCTCAATACTTCTATAAACACTTCTGTAAACTCTACGTGCGTCTCAAATGATTGACTATTGATGTACTATCGATGATTTTTCTTTAAATGGTTTGAATAGATGCACATGTGGGGGCATGGCTCTGAGTACAGAAAGGGGCCGGAGTCGCTGAGGGGGACGCAGCCAGCCGCAATGCTGAGGCTCCCCTGCTACTGCTGCGCCCACGGCTGCAAGAACAACATCAACCACCCGCGCGCGAAGCCCCTCAAGGACTTCCGCACCCTCCAGACGCACTTCAAGAGGAAGCATGGCGCAAAGCCCTTTGCGTGTAGGAAATGTGGGAAGGCCTTCGCGGTCAAGGGCGACTGGAGGACTCATGAGAAAAACTGCGGCAAACTCTGGTACTGCACTTGCGGTTCCGATTTCAAGCACAAGCGGTCCCTCAAGGACCACATTCGGTCCTTTGGGAAGGGCCACTCCCCCCACCCGTGCCATGAGGATAAGTTTGAGGACGATAAGGAGTGCGTCACCGGATCAGAAGATGACCCTTAACTAACTAAAATGGAGGGGCTGTATGGGGTCGATTCAGCTTTGTTTTTGTCTTCTAAGTGGTGGTTCAGTACTATATAGGCTTATCTAGCAAGGCTTGTGCTCAGTAACAAAAAATTCTGTACAAGCGAGGAAGGAGTGGTTTGTTAGGGAGCATTGGCTAGGGGAGATGAGCGACGCTATACTAATAAAAATGGGAATTATATATTATAGTTTAGGTGTTGGGGGGTTTGGTAAAATTAAGTGCATGAGGATTATTACCCTTATAATATATATGTATCTTGAGGTGGTGAAGTTGATGAATTTTCTTCTTCTGATATGAGAGCATGCTTCTGTAATCTCTCTCTCTCTCTCTTGCAGCTCCAGAGGAGAAAATTTGTTCGCTTCATCGTTGATTCGAAATCTGAACACAAGTCATGCAGTAATTTCGTAATGTTTTGTTCCTTTCTTGTAAGGAGGCCTAGTCGCAACCTATAATATGTAATTTGTTAAGTGTTATTGCAAGTTACTCGATCTATCTCTCTTATTTTCTCTACAAATTACTAGGGATTGTGAGATACCTTTTATTTCTATTTTCATGAATAGATGCTGTGGTTCTGACTCAAGACTCTCAAATCTCATGAAAATCATCATGTTATTTGGATCCATCAGGTCAGAATCATTATAAAGTGAGCACAAATGCTTCAACTAAGCTGCTTGAACATGTGCAAAAGGATTGCCGATGTCACAGGTTCCAAGCATCGAAACAGTCACTTTGCATTTTAATCCGTATCAAAGGATTTAGTCTTGTGATAAATATGCATACACTGCACTTGAGGGGATCAAGTCAAACACTTGTAGACACCCAATAACTTGAACATTGCACCCACCTCAGTTGGTGCACATATACAATAAATGGGTTGGATAAGATATGAGATCCCAGTCTTGACTTTTTATTTTCTGTTGTTTTAGCAAATTAAAGTAGAAAAAAGAGAGGGGAAAATTTTCAATGCTTTAAAGTGGAGCAAATAATAAAGTTGTCTCCGGTGAATTCGGTGGTTTGAATTTTGAAGGTGAAGGCAAAGTTAGCATAAAACCCATACATATTCTATTGTTGGAATCCCAGTGAAATTGTTTTATTCAGTATAATAATTACTACGTGTGTGTGTGTGTATGAAGCCATAGCTAGTTCTACATGAAGGACTAGAGCTCCATAGCTTGTGAATAACTTGACATACCAAAGAGGATTTTATGTATGTGTACGTGTGAAAACGAGATTGTGTTATGACTTTTTACATGAGAAGAATACATAATATATATATACGTAAGGGCAGTAGAGGGAGGGAGAGTTGAAATTTTGGGTCCTAAATTGGAGGGTAGGTAGGCTTTACCAAGGGAATAAGGTGTTGGGGAGAAATAGGAGAAGGGGGTTGAACTTTGAAGGTAATGGTCAATAAGGGTTGGGGTCCCCCCACCATTTCCTGTCGGGTAGACACAAATACATTGGATTATGTGTTGTATATATTTATGTAATTGTTGTATAGAGAGTTGATGTGTTCCTGTGAAGTGTACGCTTTTGTATAGAATTGCAAATCTAGTTGCTAAGATTTCAACTAAAAACTGCCATCCAAGGCTCAATTTTTATTTTTATTTTTAATATTTTTGTTGGCAAAAGGTCAATCTTTGGAGACTTCAATCAATCTCGACTTTGTGGGAAGTAATATTTCATAAAATAAAATATAAAAAAACAATTTTTATTCATTTATTTATTTACTTTTGGCATAATTATAATTTAACTCCGTAATAGCAATAAGCTTCCCACATCGAATTTGAGTGTTCTATGAGAGCTGGAAAGCCCATAACATACCCGAAGCATTTATTATTTTGACGAAATTGAACTAAGCTAGTTTGATTGGGGGTGTGTTGTTCATGTAATGGGTCGTTGTTTGAGGAATGAGATTTTAATTTTTTAAATGGGTTATAAAAATAAAGAAACGAACAAAAGATAATATTTTCGCATACAACCGGGCAAAGGATCCAATTTCTAAATGGGTTATAAAACTTTATTTTCTTCTCTTTTTTCTTCATTCACCATCTCTCCACCTCCTTCCACTTTCTCCTTGAACAGCCATAGAGAAAGAAAGTATTGCAAGAATAAAATATTTAAGTTCTTGTAATTATTTAAACAATTACACATATATTTTTTTTTCACACAAACATTTAATCAAACATATGCTGGGTTTGAGGTATCCAGCCTGACCTTCTAACACCAATTATGTTGCTGCCAATGGGAATGGGGAAAAAAATAGTGATTGGGTCAACATATAATGATATAAGTAAAACTGCATTGAGATTATTAGGAATCTAAATAACAACGAACTTTTTTGCAAGAACCACAGTGGCAACAATGTACCAAAAAAAGAAAAGGAAGATGGAGAAGTGCATCATTAAATCTCAACAAAAAACTAATTCTCAAAATGAATAACATGTTTTTGATGGAGAATTGTGTTGCCGTTGCATTGAGAGTAAATTTCCGTTACTTTATCTTTAAATAGCATATTGCTCCATCGCGGTTTCATATTTGGATTGAAGTGGCGGTGGCAATGACAGTGATCTCCGTTAGAGTTAGACAAAGAGGGGCATGAAGGGGAGGAACAAAAATTGACAAAGGTTCATGCATCTGGGTTTTAAATATTTTAGCCACGTGACATCCAAGACTTCTATTTTCATATATTATATATAGATATCTAGATAATAGATTATTTTGATTTAGAAATTAATAATGTAGCAAGGTCATTATAGACCTCTATTGAAACCTTTCAAAAAAGCCGATTAATGTATATAATTTTAACAAAATTTGAATTTTCCCTCATCTTTCTTTATTTAATCTTTTTAAAAAGAATTTGAATTTTCCCTCATCTTTTTTTATTTAATCTTTTTAAAAAGAATTGCTCCTTGCTTGGATACATCGTAATGCTATACAATGAATTTCTATTTTCTCTCCTTTTTCCTTAGGGATTTTTGGCAAAGGATGTACAATGATTTCAATCAATTGACTTTTATTAGGTCATGCTACTTGTAGTCGAGGTTTGAACAGAATAGTATACTAGACTAATAAGCATCTTTTGGCCTTTGGGCTCTTTCCCCACAAGGAGAAAAAAAAAAAGCAAGATTGAAGCTCAAAATCTATTTAAGCTAAGTGAGTCATATAAGAACCATAAGATTAAGGCCAACTTAAGCTCAGCTTGAACCCAAACCCATTTAATTTGAATATGAATGGACTTAAAATTCTTAGGTTTGAACCCATTGCTGAAGACAATGATGGTTTTTTTTTTTTTTTACTCTTTTTTCTTAGAGATGAACTCGAAGTTTTATTTGTAATGTTACATTTTGTGAGTCTAATTTTAGAATTAGATCGAGCTACTTTTAAAAAAGTCAATAGCATAACATTAAGTGGGCTTTGTACCCTCTAATTGTGTTCTTACAATTCCAAATTTTAGTTTAGATTATTTTGTTTTACAAGGAAATGCGACGGGGCATATGAATGGGATAATCAAATAATTTCATTGAAATGATTAGAAAATTAATTTATTTTTCTCTTATACATTTTAAAACTCCTCCTTTTATAGATTTGATCAAGATTTAGTAAAGGTCTGTAGAATTAATGATATGCAAAAAATAAAAAGGCCGACTGTGAACTAGAGTCACTTGCGTCCCTACATGCAAAATCTTACGATTACGCACTTGCAGCCTTGAAACGGTGTCGTATTTTGCTCGGTGTCTTAGGACTCGATCGTCAATTAGGTAGAAAGTAGATGGCATTTCAGTGAACACAGATCCGTCTACTAGGGTTTAGTAACAACTATAAAAGCGGCAGGTTGGATCCCTATCCATTTCCCCCGGGACACATAAATCGATCGGAAACCCTAGGAAGAGCTCGCGATTCAAATCCTAGAGGTTGTTCTCCGCTTCTCTTTTCCTCCATTTCTCTCTACTGACATTTGATGAATTTGGGATTTTGAGTTTCAGGCGGTGCTGAAATGGCGACAGTTCCGGGGTCCTTGATCTGGGAGATCGTGAAGAGGAACAACTGCTTCTTGATTAAGGAGTTCGGGAACGGGAATGCGAAAGTTCAGTTCAGCAAGGAGAGCAACAATCTTTACAACGTCCATTCCTTCAAGCACTCTGGTATTGGTTTTTTTATTTTTTATTTTTAATCTCTCAAAATTTCATTCTTGGGTCTCTAAAGTAGCAATACGATGATCTGGAAAGTTCTGTCAGCTTTATTTTAATATTAACTTTGCATTAGTGTGATTCCATTCGAAGCTTTTGAAGGTAGAGGGAAGAAAATCATGTTTGTTTGTTTTTTTTCTGTAGAAGTTTGAATAGTTTCTTTTGACTGGTATGTATTAGGGTTGGCAAATCGGAAGACTGTTAGCGTTCAACCAGGCAAAGATAACTCCGTGGTGCTTGCGACCACCAAGACCAAGAAGCAGAATAAACCTGCACTCTTGCTCAATAAGTCAGTCATGAAGAAGGATTTCCGTCGCATGGCAAAAGCTGTTGCAAATCAGGTACTTTAGGTGTTAGATTTGTTTTCAGACTCCTATTTAATCCTGAATTGTGAATAAATTTTGCAGCTCCGAAAATGAATGGGCTCTTGAGTTTTATTCAATTCCTTGCGCATGAATGCTGTTGGACTAGAACTTTCTTTACTTCTGTTCAGTTTGTTAATATAAAAATGCAATAAACAGAAGTGTTTGACCTTCTGTTTTTATTGTCATGGTTACTAAATACAAGATGCTTAGCAATTTTGGTTGTTTTCTTTGTAAAAGTTCCTTATGCTAGTTGGGATGACTAATGATTATGGATCTGTTATTTTTAGTGTCAAATCTTGGGTTCCAATCAGCAAACTAGTTTGCATTGTGGTCTTCAAATTTCGTACTGCGGTCCCATTTTATTGTAGATATGCATGTTTAGACTGGTTTCTTTGATTTGTCTTCCAAATAGTAGTCTTCAGAATTTGCGCGTTGCCTAAGAAACAGTATGAAACTATTTGTGGTGTTCTAGAATTTTTCCGACACTCAAAATACCCATCTCCTGACACATCTGGGACACTCATGTGTGACACTCTCTGGACACTCTCCTGACACATCAAGACAGTTTCATAACAACATGTTTTCCGTCTTGTTCCCCAATGTTTTCTCAATGAAGCATCTTCTCCCCACTCTGTATTGGGTCCTTACTTGGTCCACTTACAAGAAACCCAGCTGTTTATGCACCGTTCTTTCTGGGTTTTACAAGTTTTCGTTGGCAAGATCTAAATTTATCATATATTTATATATTGAAAATATATAATATGCAGTGTATCCCATGGTGTTGAAAATCTAGTTTTCTTAGAATTTGTGTGTCAACGAGTCACGCGTTGCTTGTCTGTGCCTAGCTTCTCTTTGTAAACCCTTTAGACATGATAAATATTTTTAAAGACTGGAAACCATTGAAAACAAGTTGTTGTAACAAATGTTTTGTTCTTAGCATGAAAATCATTTTTGAGATTGTGGATGACTTGATATAGTAAATCCTGAGCAATTGAAATCATATTTATCATAACAGGACTGCAAATTCTCTTTTAGTTATAATTTAGAGCTTGCTATTATATTTTAGCATGGTGTAGCTTTACATATTTTAGTTCAGATTCTCTTTTAGTTATAATTTAGAGCTCACTATTATATTTTAGCCTGGTGTAGCTTTACTTATTTTAGTTCATTAAAAGAAATTGTTTTATTCTTTTTAATTCTCATTAAAACTTTCTAGGATTTTTAGTATCACATAGATGACTTCAACCATCTTGGCTTTAGAATGCTAGGAATAATGTGGTGCAATTGTTTTATTTCTGATTATATGCTAAACTCATTTCTGCAGTATTTTTATACTTACCTTTGCAGTGATGAGAAGCTAATATGTAAGAAGAATCCTGTTCAAGGATTCCTTCAATGAAATACTTACGTTATGGTTGGCTTTGGAGCTTGCATCTCCCACTACTATGCTAACATCGTACACTTCAATAGGTGCTTGATGCTTGTTTGATTTTTATTAGTATGATATAAGAATTATAATTACTGTGCCTTCCTTTATTTGGTGTTTTGCAGCACCTCTGATGCTGCTTTCTGTAGTATCCTTCTAAAGATTTTTTCTATGATTTATAATTTTGGCATTGGTAGATGAGATGCTGCCTTCTGTAATATCTTTTTAAAGATTTTTTCTATGCTTTATAATTTCAGCTCCTTGATTGGTAGATGATGGGTAAAATTTATTTATGCAGAGAGTAACTTGATTTTTTCTTCTTAATCACGGATGCAGGTGGGAGATAATAAATACAGGCCAGATTTGAAGAATGCTGCACTTGCAAGATTAAGCGTGGTGTACAGGAGCATTAGGGTTGCGAAATCTGGTGTCAAGAAGAGGAACAGACAGGCCGTTAAAATTCATGCTAGGAAGTGAGCATAAGATTAGAGCACACCGCCTTCCTTCTGCTTCGCATCTCTGGTTTTTGTCGTCCCCTGAATTGCAACCAACTTCATCTGTGTTTTTCTTCTTTTTTTTCCCTAGTTGTGTGGTTTTTCTTCGACCTATGGTGCCAATCATCGTTGATTTTCATAAATCAGTAAATGAAGTCTTGTTTGGATCATCTGTTTTTCGAGTTGTAGGATTGTTCTATTGCGGGATTTTCAGCGACGAATTTGATTAAACCTTAGTTGAATGTTGTTATTTTAACTGTGGAATGCGGCTACTATGATACTTCCATTTGACATGTAACTCACAATGACAGGCGGATGGGAAGTTCAATCTTGTTTGAAGGCATATCAAGTTTTAAAACGAAAACTCCCAATATATATCAATTTAAATACAAATATTTTCTGTATGCTGCAGTTCTGTTTCACAACCTAATGCTATTTTTAAGCAAGATAGACATAACTAAGCAATGGTTGCAAAATTTTGGTGCCGAGTTCATCACGGTATGACGTACGCATTGAGAACGAGTTGAGGATGTTCTCTCAACTGAAAACCTAAATTTTTCTGTTTTGATCGGGTCGGTGAGACAACAAAAATGGCCCATAGAGGCTTTGATGGCTGAGTTGATGTGGAGGTCAGAAGTTTTCACAGCTTCGGCTTTCTGGAGCAAAGCTTCTCTTTGCATGGCTCTCATCATATTCTTCACTGTCTTCTCCACCCCTTCGAGCTTTAAACTTTCACTCGACTTAAAAAGTACTCACCAATGGAAGCTTCCTGTGCATGAAGATGCAATGTTTTGAAAAAATTAGAAAACTCACCGACGGAAGGCGTTCAATTAAGATAACATGATGAAAGATTTTTCAAGAGATCCATGATCCATCCCTCATACTGAGGATTTAACATACATTTGATCCTGCCACTGTAACAAATGTTTCAAATAACATGAACTGAGATTCATTTTCCAAAGATCCAATATTAATTCATTCTCTCTCCTCTCTCTTTTCTTAGGGGTTTTTGGTAGAGGATATACAATGATCTCAATCAATTGACTTTCATTAGGTAAATGCTACTCTAAAATAATGTAATCGAGCATTAAATAGCTTGAACAAAACAGTATATTAGAATAATAATTAGGTCTTTTAGCCTTCGGACTCTTTCTTCACCAATAAAAAGAAAAAAGCCAGGTTGAAGCTCAGTCTATTTGAGCTAAGTGAGCTATATATGAACCATTAGATTGAGGCCTAATTCAAGTTCGAACTCAAACCTATTTATTTTGAATTTGTACGAACTTAAAATTCTTAGGTTTGAACTCATTGCTGAGATTGATCGGCCTAATAAATGCACATAATTAGTTAACCGTTGACCCCGCTCTTGATGCATCTATCAAAATTTGCAAACATATGAATTTAAATAACCAAATCAGAATTTGAGGCTGGGGGAAGTGAAATTTTGATGAGATTTCCTTTTTTTGGTAATTAATTTTTATGAAATTTCAGGGGGTGACAATTTAATTTTCCCTAAATTTGTTTTCCCTTTGTTCCTTTATTTTCCTCTGCAGTCTTTCGGACCCAAAAAAACAAAAATAGAAAATAAAAAATCTTGCAGATATTTGACCGTTGAAGGAAAAAGTTGCTTTGCTCGATTCTCTGTTAGGGTTTTCTCGCACTTTCCGGCTCTTGTCCGCTAACCCCACACCAAGCATTGCTCTTTCTTTCAGGATCTAATAGTTTTCTGATGCATCTCACTCAAAAACCTCGATTTCTTTGACCATTTTTGTGGGGTTCTAAGAACAAGTAGAAAGATCCTTGTTTTGCCGTCATAAAGATGATTGCTGAGAAACCCAATTGGGTTAGGCATGAAGGTATGCAGGTTTTCTCCATTGATATTCAGCCGGGTGGGCTTAGATTTGTGACTGGCGGCGGTGACCACAAGGTATGTGCCCTTTCTCTAATTTTGTTCCTTTGTTTTTCTTTAGGGTTTTAGTTATCTAGAGTTGTTTATTTTCCTTTGAATAGTTTTTCTGTGCTTGCTTCTGTGTTGCAATCTGTAACACTCCGGACAATCAAGTAGGTACAGGGCTTGTGGATTTGTAAGCGTAAATATGGGATTACTTTACCAGTTCTGTAGCAAAATATGTCCATGGAGGGTATTCTTCAGCTTTTTGTACTGACTGAAGGGGTAGTATTGATCATCTCCACCTTACGGTTTCTGTTTTTCCGACAGACGACCATCATAGCACTTCCAAAATTTGTTCACTGTACCAACAAAGTACAAGAATGTGATTTTCAGTGTTTGAGGTCATTTTGGGAAAGCATATAGGTCGTCTAGTTGTGAGTTGGTCGTGGAAGAGCTAGTGTGGCTGCTCAGTTGAATCCTGGGCTTGAAACACGTTTATTTTCGTTTTTGTTGATCTATTGTTCTTAGTGTTTGTTTGACTCCTGGTTTTAGCCCATTTTGAACAGCATATTTTCTGTCATTGATGTTTATCAATTTTTTCTATTTTAAGTGTTGTTCAATGCTGCAATATTATGTCTTGCATGCAGGTTCGTATCTGGAACTTGAAATCTGTTGGCCGGGAGCTGGAAAATGGTGAATCATCACCAAGGGTTCTTGCGACACTCCGTGATCACTTTGGATCGGTTAATTGTGTTAGGTGGGCTAAGCATGGCCGCTATGTTGCATCAGGATCTGATGATCAGGTAATCCTGATTCATGAGAGGAAGCCTGGGTCAGGAACTACTGAGTTTGGCAGTGGGGAGCCCCCGGATGTTGAGAATTGGAAAGTTGTCATGACTTTGAGAGGGCACACTGCAGATGTGGTAATGGAAACACTTCCACTTGACATCATTTTGTGTATAATTTGGAACGAGTCACACTAGATGGATTAATGTGGTTGACTTTATGATTTGAGGATTAATTTCGGCACTGTTTTAAAACTACTGATGACTTCCCAGTCTCTGTCTTTGTTCTGTATGACTATTGCCTTCATAAGCTACACATATTAAAATTGATGAATACTGAATCCTTGTCATATTAACATTTTACCTCCATTGCATGATTGATGGTTCTGTTGGTTGCAATCTAATTGTCAAGTATTTATTTTCCATGCTTAAAGTAGGTGGATCTTAATTGGTCTCCTGATGACTCGATATTAGCTAGTGGGAGTTTGGATAACACGGTTCACATATGGAATATGAGCAGTGGCATCTGCACTGCTGTATTGAGGGGTCACTCTAGTCTTGTCAAGGGGGTTACTTGGGATCCCATTGGGTCTTTCATAGCAAGTCAATCAGATGACAAAACTGTTATTATTTGGCGAACGAGTGACTGGAGTCTTGCTCATCGGACAGATGGGCATTGGACAAAATCAGTATGTTAACTCATTACTAGTGAAATTTATTTCCTTTACACTTTCTCTTTCATTTCTTTCTTCTGATGAAAGTGTGTTCTTTCAGCTTGGATCTACCTTTTTTAGGAGGCTCGGATGGTCTCCATGTGGCCATTTTATTACTACCACTCATGGGTTCCAGAAGCCAAGGCATTCTGCACCTGTTCTAGAGAGAGGGGAATGGTCTGCGACTTTTGACTTCTTAGGACACAATGCTCCTATTATTGTGGTCAAGTTCAATCATTCAATGTTCAGGAGAAACAGTTCTAACCCTCATGATGTAAAAGCCGTGCCTGCTGGGTGGACAAATGGATCTGCAAAGAGTGCAGGCAAAGAATCACAGCCATATAATATCATTGCAATTGGGAGTCAGGACCGAACTATAACTGTGTGGACGACTGCTAGTGCTCGTCCTCTATTTGTGGCCAAGCATTTCTTCAGTCAAAGTGTTGTGGATCTATCTTGGTTGGTTAACTGAATATTGTTGAAATAAGTTCCTGAAATGTTTAGATCATTTATTAGCACACTGTAATTCGAAAGTTTTCTCATCTATTGCTTTTGGAAACAGGAGTCCTGACGGGTATTCATTATTCGCCTGCTCCTTGGATGGGACTGTAGCTACTTTCCATTTCGAGGCAAAAGAACTTGGACAAAGACTAACAGATGCTGAATTGGATGAGTTGAAAAAAAATCGATATGGAGATGCTAGAGGACGACAAGCAAATTTAGTGGAAAGCCCAGCACAATTGTTGCTTGAAGCAGCTTCAGTTAAGCTAACCACGGGCAAAAAAGTGGTCCCAGATGTCCAGCAACCCCAGCTGCCTGCAAAATCTTCTCCTGGTAATGCTCATGCAAAAACAAAAGTTAGTGAAAGAAAGAAGAATGAAGCTTCGTCTGGTGATGGATTAAATAAAGTGGCCACTGCTCCCCGTGTTGTTAGTCCTGTGAAGCAGAGAGAATATAGGCGACCTGATGGAAGAAAGAGAATTATTCCAGAAGCAGTTGGAGTGTCCACTCAGCAAGAGAGTATCACTGGTGGGACCCAGTCTGAGGCACTTGACTTCCCTTCCAATTCCCTGGAACAAATAAAAGATAATAACATGGTTGTTCTGACTGATGGTAGGATCAAAGAGGCTCCTATCAAGAGAACATCCATTGGAGGTTCTGATATAAAGGAGCGTTCTGGGGTTACTGCAAGGGCTACCATTAGTGAGAGCCTGGTTATTGAGAAGGTTCCAGGCTCTGCAGGTAGAGATGGAAGCATCAGTGTGGAACAGTCGGGTATTTTAAGGGCTTCTGGTTCTTCATTTAGTAACACTCTTTCAATTATGGTGTTTGATAAGAAAGAGGGAGATGATACACTACCTGTTTGCTTGGAAGCTTATCCTAGGGAACAAGCTGTGAATGACATAGTTGGCGTGGGGAATGCTTATATAATGAAAGAAACAGAAGTTGTTTGCACAAGAGGGTCTCAAATGCTCTGGTCTGATAGAATCTCTGGAAAAGTTACTGTTCTGGCTGGAAATGCAAACTTCTGGGCTGTGGGATGTGAAGATGGATGTCTGCAGGTAATTAGTAATCTCTTCTTTGAAGATTGGGCTTAGTGTTCTATTTGTTTTTAATACATGCTTGAAATAGAAGGCTATGGGGATTACCAACCACCTGTGTTTTTTTTTTTTCCCTTCTTTTATTTTCTTCCTCTTTTGTTACATAAAAACAGGTGCTGGCTTGTGCTTTTGTGAAGACAAGTGGAAAAAATGGCACATGCATATAGCTACAAGTATTATGCACTTGAAATTTAGAAGCACAAATATTTTTTTAATCACATATATTTTCATTAAATATATTTAAACTTGAGGTCCATGATATAGGGCCATCCCTAGTTATGTTTGGAAAGAAAAGATTAGATTCAACTTAATAGAGGGTTGTAAGGTGCTGGTTGTAGTTTACAAGACGAACAGTAGTGAGCAATCTAATTGCACCTGAGCTTTGCAAATAATAGAAAGAATAATAAAGAAATGGAGGAAAAGAATAAAACAAACATGAATTTTGAGATCTCATAAAGCCCTTCTGGAAATTCTATCTAGAAGAAACTATGGAATATAAAAGTGTGAAGTTTTGGTGAGTATTCTCTTTTATCACTTCTAAGGTGTATGGCCAACCCTTGCTTATGTAAGGAGCCGTAAAGATGGATATATTTTCTCCGAATATACCTAGGTGATATAAAATTATGTTTGATGCACAAAGGATTCTGCTTTACAAGAGCTGGGGGGAGTTGTTTACCCCTTGCTTATATGCAAAAAGCAAGGGATCAACTTTGTTAAACACAACATGTACATATTAAACTTACTCATTAATGACAATTATATTTTTCTGCTTGTCTTGAGAAGATTTACACAAAATGCGGGAGGCGTGCCATGCCAACCATGGTGATGGGATCTGCAGCAGTATTTGTAGATTGTGACGAGTCTTGGAGGTTGTTGCTTGTCACGAGGAAGGGATGCTTTTACTTGTGGGATTTATTCGGCAGAAACTGTCTCCTCCATGGCTCACTAGCTTCTCTGGTTACTATGGATCTGAACTCATCTGCCAAAGATGGAGGTATCGTATAATGTGTGCTTGGATTTGAGCAAAGTATTCCATACCTTTAAACTAGTTAATGATTGTTTTTTCACAATCACTTTCTAGGGACTGTCAAAGTCATATCTGCAAAGTTGTCGAAATCTGGTTCTCCTCTTGTTGTCTTAGCCACTCGACATGCATTCCTCTATGATATGAGCCTCATGTGTTGGTTGAGAGTTGCAGATGACTGCTTTCCAGCATCAAACTTTGCTAGCTCCTGGAATTTGGGATCCATTCAGAGTGGTGAGCTCGCTGCATTGCAGGTGGATGTTAGAAAATTTTTGGCCCGGAAGCCAGGATGGAGCAGGTACACATTTTGTTGCAGCATTTCAAAATAAAAATGCTTGAAGCGTTTAAAAAAACATGGTCTTACACCCTCTTTTATGAGAATTCGCCCCCAAAAACTTTATGGGTCCTGAAAGTAACAATTGAGTGGATACTTCTGCTTTATATCTTAAATAGTTATGAAATATTGGCTAGTGTTTAAAAAAAAAAAAAAAACTAAAAAGTTTCCTGTTACCCATGATTTCAAATGCTTATTAAAATTGATTCCTGTTCATTGAATACCACATGCCCAATGTTACCCATGCTTGTATAATTATTGGATAATAATTTTCACTATCTTGTCCTATTTTATCCATTTCAAAGTCTGGATAATTATAAGTCATTTTTCTTGTTTACAGAGTTTTAATTTATGGTTTTGTGTCTAGGGTGACTGATGATGGAATGCAGACTCGTGCACATTTGGAAGCTCAGTTAGCATCCTCACTGGCGTTGAAGTCCCCCAGCGAATATCGCCAGTGCCTATTGTCTTACACACGTTTTCTAGCCCGGTATTAGGTTTATTTCCTTTATTGCATCCTTTCTACCTGTACTAAAAAGTGAGGGAGAAGTAGGTCTTAATATAATGTCAACACTGCTTGCCTGGTGTTGAGGTTGTTGCTAGTATCTGGAAGCTAACTCCAACTTCACATAAATGGGAAATGGTCATATTTTTATATTGGGTTGCATTTGAACCTTTCTAAGTTGGATAAGCTTGTGAGCCTAAACCCCTTTTTTGTTTACTAATAAATGGTGAAATGACAAAACAACCGTTATTGCTTACCATGCCTAAAACATAAAATACAAGTTATCCCCTTAACCAAAAACACACATAAGTGTATCTACACAAGGGCAAGGCTGCAGGCATCAGAATGAATTAGATCAAATAAGCTTATTTTATGCCTTTGGGATATTTTGATCTACAACATAGGCAAATAAACCAATTCTTTCTAACCAGTTAACGAATTCATTCTCCACCCAACCAAAAGAAAAACAAAGAATCCTTATGGAATTAATACCAATTGTCTAGGGACAGCCCCTTATCCAGATGTTTGAATGATGGAGATTTTTTTTTTTTCCTAAGTGATGAGTATCGAAGCCTCTTGTTTGTGCATAAATTATGATGTTTTTGTGGTTTGCTCTCTTGATGTAGTGAGCAGATGATTTGTCCTGCATTATAGTGTAGGAGTTATTTTTAACTTATTTTAAGTTGAGGAACTCTTTACTGAAGAATAGAGAGTAATTTTCCAAGTACCATGAAACAAATGATATTCCTAATTTATTGCAGAGAAGCTGATGAATCACGATTAAGGGAAGTCTGTGAGAGCTTTCTTGGGCCTCCAACTGGGATGGCCGAATCCACATCTTCAGATCCTGCAATCCCAGCATGGGATCCTTGTGTTCTTGTAAGCATATTCTAATTCTGTCAATTATAAGTTTTTTTTATTAAGAGTAAAATAACTTCAGTTTACAACTTATCAATTAAATTGTTTCAGATGCCTGTTCAATCTTCTTCCTCCCAATTTGTCCTGTTTTCAATAGAATTTAAGAGGATTTTTTCCAGAAAGAAACCAAACAATGGTGTTATGAAATTAATTTGGATTTTATGCTTAAAGAGATCAACGATGGACTTTAAATTTACTTCGGAAGTAATGATATTGATGGGTATAGAGAAAAGAAGACTTACATGTGACCTCTTTGTTGAGTTGGAAAAGCTTATATGATTGGATAGGCTTGGGATAGAATTTTATAATTGCAAAAGTATTGGAATAATAAGAGGCAATTTTTTAAAGATAAATGATATATTGAATTTTTATTAATTATGCACTAATATGGAAAAAAAATTGGCAAGCGGTCACACATGAAATAAGCCCGGGATAGTTGAAACGGGTGGCTGATTTTGAAGTGTTGAGTTACTGTATTAACCTACTTAGTTGCAACGTACATATATATCATGGACGTGTTATATGTATCATTGGGCTAGGCAATGAAGTTATTTATGGATGAGCATGGCTCAAATTAAGTTTTTTTCCCTTGTTGTATAAGTGGCGGATGATCTCACTAGACATTCAAAACAGGGTGTCGTGGTGCATGCTGTTTGTTGATAACATAGTTTTGGTTGATGACATGAGAGTGGGAGTGATGGTAAAATTTTACTATTGATACATATATTGGAGTCTTAAGGTGTTAGGCTTACAGGTTCAAAACATAATATTGGAATGCGAGTTCAATGAGCATTCAAAAGTAGATCGTAATTGTGGTTAAATGGTCAAGCAGTTCTGAAGAGTGATTGTTTCTGTTATCTTGGGTCTCTTATCAAAAGTAATCCCAAGGTAGAGCTTGGTTTTAGTCATAGTATTTAAGATGAATTCATGGTAGGATAAGGAAAGACAAGATTAAAATTGTCGATATTTGTGCCAGACTAGGTTGCTTCAATTGAAGGTGAGATATTGTCGTCTAAAGTGTTTTAGGCATGGGCAACATACAACCAGAGGTGACTTAGGTAGACACCAATTAAATTCAAGATACCCTAGTCAGGAGAAGTGAGTTGATTTGTGCCAAGAAACCTTTTGTAGGCAAGAGGAAAGATCAAGATGAGCACTGTTTAGGCAGTTGAAATAGATATTACTAAATTCAATTACTGGAAGCCAAGTTTGCTATGAGTAGGTGTGGTTCCTCAAACAATAAATGTAAGTGTAGTAAAAATATCTGAAGTGTGGACGGAATGCTTTGAATCTTTATGGAGGCCAACTTTGAAAGCTCGAGTGATTGTTTGGGCCAAGGTCCATGAGGGTTTCTTTTAATTGTTTTTTTATGCTTTTAAGTAGTTTTTGGGGGACCTATTAGTGTTATTTTATCTTATTGTGCTAGAGTTAGGGACTTTGAGTGATTGAGTGAAGATTACTTATCTTTTATTGTGCTATTCATCACTCACTGAATCTCTGGTCATGCTAGGGCGAGGGAGGTTTTACCTTTTGTGTTATTTCTTACTACTTTTTTTCCTCCCGTAACTGTGATGCGTCTGCTTTGCAGAGAATGAACAAGCACAAACTATTGCGAGAAGATATTCTTCCAGCCATGGCATCAAATAGAAAAGTCCAGCGGTTGCTGAATGAGTTCATGGACCGCCTATCTGAATATGAGAGTACCGAAACCAATTCGGACATTAGAACCGACCCACCAACATCCTCTCCACCTCCAATGGATCAAATGGAGATTACTCCTCCAGCAACTGATCAAGTAAATTCAACACAAGAGCAAGTAAATAGAAATTCCCCGGCTGCTAAGGATCAATTGAATCTGATCCCACCTCAGAAAGAGACGGGTTCGTAAATTCTGCATCGTCTCCCCAATTAGATGTGATGCTAGATGTAAAATAGGAATGTGCATATAGTTGTGTGGATAGGATTACCTTGCTTTATACTTCATTATCTTTCTCACCCTAATGACTATCCTCTCTTTCTCTTCTGTCACGCAACCATGAGAAGCTCCGGGGCACCTAATAGGGATTTGATCTTTCCTTGGAAAATTTGATTTCCTTTTGCAGCCATTTTGTAATCAAATTGGTGGATCTTGCTAGTTTAGATTGTTAGCGTAATCTGTATGATGGTTGATGTGAATCAGAGTATCGTCTTCTCGAAACTTCCCTTCTTAAAAGGCTTTTTCATTAGTTCGAAGATTTTGTTGTCTCTGAAAGTTCTTAGAAGTTGGAAGATTTTGTTGGGTATTTTGTTGCTTGGTGTTTTATAGTAACAGCTTCTGAATAGCGTTCCGACAAGTTTTTAGCTACTTCTCTCTTTGAATGATTTTCCTTCTACAGTGTAGACAAGTGAGTTTCTTTACGTTGGGCACCACGACGAAAGGCCCCTAGCAAAATAACCAGAGTTTGATTGCATTTTTGGAATGAGTGATGTACATTTTTTAGACCCTGTTCGGCAATATAGTGGCTGTTTTTGGAGAATTAGTTTTTCACTTTCACATGATTTTGTCTTATAATATTATTTGTTATTAGTGTAATCTAAAATCTAAAGTTTTTTCACCTCCCTCCACTGTCAGGTATGTTAGAAAACATTCTAGATTCAGTTCGAACATGGTAAAGGATGACAAAGCTGCTGACAGTGTCAATATTGTTGAGTTCTTATTATTGCTTGTGACTGATTACATATATTTATTATCATCTTGGTCCTTTTCAACTCATAGGTATGAATGAATGCATAAGCACCTAGAAAATCTTGAACACTATAGTTTCTCTGCTCTCCTAATGATTCCAAAGCTGCTGCCGGTGCAATATTCTCAAGGTATTATTACTACTTGTGACTGATTTTATATATTTATTGTCATCTTGATCCATTTGAATTCGTAGTATGGATGAAGAATGCGTAAGCACTGAGAAAATTTGAACACTTCGTAGTTTCACTGCTTTCCTAATGATTCCAGATTCAATATGCACAAAGTTTTTTGTTCTACAAAATTGCCCATCCTCTATTAGGAAAGTCAAGAAAATTATACGTTATGCCAAAATCTAGACGTGCAGCTGTGCAGTTTGAATTGTTGCTTCGCATCTCCTTAAACTATGTTCAATGTACCCTTCAGCAATGATTTTTCATTTATTTTGACAGCTTTAATTCATTTTCTGCCCTGATTTACTTACAGTAGTGAGGGGAAGGGGGAGGAGGATAGGAGGAGAGGGGAGAGGATAAAAATTACAGAAGAAGTCAGTAAAAAAAGAAAAAGAAAAATTATCAATAATTGATTCTAAGGGGTACATTGAAGACAATTTTGAGATTTAGACGGTATATCATGTGGCAGGCAATTAGGGGGAAACATTGGGATTTCGTCGAAACATCAAGGAGTGTTGGTTTAACTTTTCCAAATGACGATATCTTACGTAGTGGAAAATAAGGTTGTACTCGCGTATATGAATACAAGAAAAGGTCATTTCCAATAGCTAAGACCAGCCATGAAACTCTGGAAAAAGGTAAGCAGTAGGAGGAATGAAGCATAGTAGATTGAGACGAGGGACCAAGGACTACTAAAATAAGTGCGCATCATGGTGGCCCAGTGGCTGCAATAGTAGGCCTCCATATCCGCCATCTCCTTGGAGAGATATGAATCGCTTATATTGAAGTCCACGTTTTCTTTGAGATTGTTGAATAAATCGGCCACAAATTTATCTCCGCGAGGGAAGCACGTCATGATCCCATTGGAACAGAGTAATGTGACGTCTCTGGGTTGATTGATGAGATGACCCATGAAGGAGACATAATCAGTAAAGTGCTTAGAGCAATGTTCAAAACATTGTTCCATCGCGATACAGTTTATGAGTAGGACGCTCATGCTGTCATTGACATGTATAGCTGGGATTTGGAGCACCCACTTCCCGAAATCTAATGGCTTGTAACTTTTGTAGAATTTTATGTTCAGCAGGCTACTTGCAGATTTTTCTGCCCTGAACGCAACTCCCGATGGTTTCAACTGGGTCACGCTTTGCACAGATTGAGCTGATGGGCGGAATCGATTTTGTTTCACCATCCTCTTAATGCGACTTTGATTTTGCTTCACAATCCTCTTGAGCGGGATGAAGGGAAGGAGGCTTCTTCTAAAGAAGTCTAGTAAATGTTGACCATATTGTATTCTACACTCCTTGATTGTTTCAGACGGTCGAGGAAATACCATATCAAAGACTAGCAGAGCGAGTCTGGGTAGATCACAGCACTCCACTGTTGTGCCAGCTTCCGGTGAAGACCATGAAAACAGAGATTGAAGAACAAAGAATGGAAGTTGGTTCTCGAGCTTAAGGAGATCGGCAATGATACTTGGTATTAGCCAAGGCCTTGTCAATATAGGGTCTTCATGGTTGATGTGATCTTCTGTCTGACTGGGGTCAAGATTACGGAGTAGCTCAACGACGAAGCAGCCGTCCAACAACATCATTTGGACAAAGTCCTCAGATGACAAGAGAGGTTCTTCGTCGTAGGCTTTTCTTGTGGGTGCTTCCAGTCCTATAATTTTCTGGAGATAGAACTTCATATCCCTCTCTCTCGAGCTTGATTTTCCACGATAAAGGAATTCTCGAAGATAGAACATTTTGTACTCTTCGAACTCAAGTAGATCAGGTTTGCCCCGGTGATAAGGACCTATAGACACGAGCTCTGGGAATTGGGCTTTTTGATGGATACCGGCGAGCCTACTTGGAAATCTGAAGATGGGAGGGCAGCTCCTTTCTTTCGATGTTGGCACCGGCCGCCTCTCTAGACGTCGCTCCATGATAGCAGTTAAGGACTCTAACAAATTAGGGTCGCCTCCCTGGCTGGCGATGTGGTTTTCCACTGGCTGATGAGTCCCTCCCCCCATCGCTAGAGTTCCTTCTATTGGCGCTTGATGGATTTCATGCGTGATCGTCTGTTTCTCGGTGCTCGAACTGCCTCCTCGTTCATTCGCCTTTGCTCTCCCTTCTTCCCCATTTCTTCCATCAACCACAATGGCTTGGAGGTCCATTTGAGTCCCAAGTGAGAGAGGAAGCGATGAGAGGGATGGAGTGTGAGTGCATCAGTGCTCCAAACCGATGCTTTATGTAGGAAAGGAACACAACCTCCTTCAAAAACTCCTTGTAATGAAAGGTGAACTTAAAGAGAAAATTGAAAGCAAAAAGGGGGAAAATAAAATAAAAAAGGCAACGAGTTGAAATTTCCAAGCACCTCGCGCGAAACCAGATGACCTGTGAGGGAGGATAACCCAGCAATAATGCACCGACGTTGTGATCTTTTTCCTGGAAAATAAATCCCATTGCAAGCCGAGGGAAAATGCCGGGAAAATAACACTTTTCCATGAAACTGCCAAGAATCTGACGCGGAGAGAAACAAACATGTTTTCTCTGCGTTGGTCGATTAAGTAAGAATGAAGTTTGCACCTCAAAACTAAGAGAAAATAGGGGATTGCAGTGTTGTTCTCAATTAGCCACGTGCGTGCGCATCCCTAAAACTGCTGTCGTTTTGATCGATGAATATTAAAAACGGCAATCTGTGTCAAAACGATGTCGTCCTGTGATACACAAGTATTTAACTAGCGCATTCCTAAAAATATTGTCAGTTTTGATGAATGATATTATAAAAGATAATCTGTGTCAAAACGACGTCGTCTTGTAATGCACAAGTATCTTACCGAAGACGATGCATGGCCTGTTCTCCCCCCCCCCCCCCCCCCCCCAAAAAAAAAAAAAAGAATTAGTTTGGTTCATGCCGACTGGTCTGTTAAAATAACTGTCATGACTCTCGTAACCTTCCTGCGTGTGATTCTCAACCGTGTGCAAGTATATGATCAAATGAGACTGAAAAGAAGAATGCATCCAAAAGATGAAATAAACTGTCACAAAATTTTAAAATAACAATTACTTTTAGTCAATTTGGTCGATTTGATCAAACTTTAATCAATCATTTGGTCAAAAAGTTGTGGCTCAGACCAGCCTAATGTGAAACGCACACACGCTCCCTCCCTCCACCTTGAGGATCCAACGGTGTCGGACACTGTGGGGAAGCCATGAATGCAAGGGCTATGTGGACTGATGGAAACGTTTGAGGCCGCAGCTATCTTCGTTTCATACTTCTTTATCCCAAACTTGTAATTGAAAATTTTCTAGCCAAGTTCGCGCGCCGTACGTTGAGCCCATGAAATTGAAAAAAAAAGAGAAAAAAAAAGGGAAAAAGCCCTAATCCAGGATAGTTGTGAATAGGCAATAGTGTGTACACAAATTGAAGAATTGAGGGGGGATAGTAAATACATTGATTGTGACATGAGATCCTTCCCCCAAATCTCCAGTGAGATCATGTTATAAAAAACTAGGGAAAAAGAGGTTGGATTGTGCTTTTGTTGGTAGATTACGTGCTATTGCACCCTCAAAACGAAGTTATTTTCGGTCCACTCTGGAAATTTTACTAGTACAGATTGAGTGAACATTAAAAACAAGAGTACACGTCGATTTTCATATAATCTCGTCCTGTATAAACATTTCATCCATTAGGTCTAAATATTCAAAACAATCGTAACGGTTTAGATCTCTTGGTTATTATAAATACAAATGAGAATACAATACATAGCTAAATTTACGTCTCCTTGTTTTTTTAAGCTCATCCAGTTTATACGGTTGAGCTCACTCATTTTAGTAAAACGATGTCCTTTTTGGGTGCTATAAGAGGTAATCTACCTAGTATGGTACAACAGATTCGCCAAATTGAGAAACTATTACTGATGGGATTATGTTAAAAAGATGAGAGTACAGAGATGATTTTGTAACGGGTTCACATAAGACTACTAAATGCGTTCATGACTGTTGGACTACAACTTTTAATCATTACCCTACTAGCTATAAAATTTGAGCTTCTTATGATAAGTCTTCCGTATAAAGAGTCAAAGTTTACGGTATTTATTATTATTAACTTCTTTGTTGACCGCACCATTATCCATAAGATGATAAGTATGCACCTACACTAATTATGAAAATTATTACTGTCTGTTTTTCGTACCGTCGGAGTTATCAATTCATCTCTCCGTGTGGGAGCAGCAATTGTGCTTGTTCCTGTTCTATTGATAAAATTGTTATATGGTGCTGCTTATGGTAACAGCGGGGATAGCTCAGTTGGGAGAGCGTCAGACTGAAGATCTGAAGGTCGCGTGTTCGATCCACGCTCACCGCAAGTTACAAATTTTCCCTTGTTCTTTTTCTCCCCCTTTTCTTTTAGATTAAAATCCTCACGGCCGAGAAAATTCTGCGGCGGGCTTGTTAGGAATTTTCTATAGCCGAGGTTACCTCTAGTACGGTATACTTGGAGTCGTTGTATTGATGTTGTTCCTAGTATACTTTGATTAATTTGAGTTTGATTCTTGAACAGCCGATGAATTTGCATTTGATTCCTAAATAATCGATGAGATGACTTTGAAAATCAGATTTTTGAGATCGATGCATACTTATCAAGGCGGCGCCTAGGCGCCCTGCCGGAGGCTATGCCTTGGACGCCTTGGGCTCCTTTTGGCCAAGGCGGGTGCCTTGGTGCAGTTCGGTTTTCTTTTTTTTTTTTTTGAACCTAGCAAAACGACGTTGTTTTGCTAGTTTTTTTTTTTTTTTTTTAAACTGAACCTAGCAAAACGACGTTGTTTTGCTAGGTTTTTTTTCTTTAAAAAAAATCTAGCCAGCGAAACGACGTCGTTTTGCTGCATAGATTTTAAAACAGAAAAAAAAATCAAAACCTCCTCTTCTCCAGATCGTCGACTGCCTCCCCTCTCCCCCCCCCCCCCCCCCAAACCTTGCTGCATAGATTTTAAAAAAGAAAAAAAATCAAAACCTCCTCTTCTCCAGATCGTCGACTGTCTCCCCTCTCCCCCCCCCTAAACCAGTGCCCGTTTTGCTGCATAGATTTAAAAAAAAAAAAAAATCAAAACCTCCTCTTCTCCAGATCGTCGACCGCCACCCCTCTCCCCCCCCCCCCCCCCCCTAAACCAGCACCCCCCCATGATTCCCCCCTCTCCCATTTCCATCCCAAACCCTAAGTTGCAACAACCACCACACATCACACTATCCGGCCACGAAGAAGTCGATTCCGGTCAGATTTTCCGGCAATAGCATAAGGGAATCCTCAACTCTCCGACAATTTTTCCATCTCCGACGAGTTTCCATCTCCTAGCAAGCTTCAATCTTCGTCTGGCAACTTCTCTCCCTCAACTTCCATAATTTTTTTTTTTTTTTTTGTGTTTTTTCAATTATTATGTGTGATAAATGTTTTAGTTATCTGAATGTGCTTGTTTTTTTTTTTTTTTTTTTTTTTGTGGTTCATCACTTCGAGTTCCGACAGACAAGTTGCTGGAATTTTTTTTTTTTTTTGGGAAATCTAATTATGATTCTAGGATGCTGTCAATTCTACTTAAATTGCTAATTCTAATTCTGTTATATGGGAACATGAATTTGATTGGCATTATTTGTTCTTCCCAAATATGATTTAGGAATTTGATTTAGGAACAGCAGTGTTGTCTGAATTACCAATTGTTATCTGAATTTGATTATGTTCTTATTGTGTTTTAAAAAATTAACGATTCTCTTTTGAATTTTCTATGATTTGTTTTAACTGGTTTTGATATGTTTTGTGTTGTATCGTTGTGCTGTTTTTTTCCTTACGTTTGATAGCAAAACAAAATTATATTCAAATGGAAGGTTCGCATGAGACTATAGAAAGTGGCTATGATCCTAAAGTTGATCCGGCTCGTAAGGCGAAATCAAAATACCCTGGATGGAAATATGGCTTTTGGCCTGATCTTGGAAACAAAAATAAGGATAGAGTGCATACTTTGTGGGAAGCAATATAATGGAGGAATCAAAAGATTGAAACAGCATTTGTGTGGTGGATTCGGCGATGTAACAAAATGCAGCAAGACAATAACAGAAATTTCGAAAGAAATGTTTAGTGCTTTGATGGGAAATAGAAAAAGGTCTTCGCTTGAATTAGATTTTGATGATAACAATACGGAGGAAGAACGACAAGAAGTAGAGGGAGAGCTTCCTCTGGATAGCGGAGGCCTTGGAGTCCCACCAAGATCAGCAGGTAGCTCTTCAATGACCATGAGCTCGGGGACAGCAGGAAAAAAGAAGAAACTTATCCACTTGCCACAAGTAAGAGGTCCTATGGATATTCATGTGAGAAAGAGTCCCGAAGAAATAGTGGATGAAAGGCGGAAAGGTCTGAGCCAAACAACCATAGAAAATCGTTACAGATCGGAGGAAGAAAGAGAGAAGGTAAATAGCAACATTGCAAATTGGTTTTATGAAAAATGGATTCCGTTCAATGCGGCAAATGGGAGGAGTTTCGAGGTGATGGTCGAAGCTATTGCTCAGTATGGATCCTAGTTATCATGAATTAAGGGTCCCTTTACTTTGCATGGCGAAGAAAGAAGTTGAATTGTTGAAGCAAAGCTATGAGACTTCCTGGAGGAAATACGGCTACACTCTTATGTCTGATGGGTGGACTGATAGGAGAGGAAGACATTTGATAAATTTTCTTGTTAACTTGCCCGAGCGGGACCTATTTTATGGGATCCGTGAATGCATCTAGTCATATTCAAGATGTTAGGATGATATTTGAGTTGCTCGATAGCAAAATTGACGAGATTGGACCAGAGTACGTTATTCAAGTGGTTATAGATAATGTATCTAACTACAAGGCAGCCGGTAAGAAGTTGATGGAAAAGAGGCCTAAATTGTTTTGGACTTCATGTGCAGCCCACTGCATAGAGCTCATGCCAGAGGATATTGGCAACTTGAAAACATATAAAAGCACGATAGTAAAGGCAAAAAGATTGACGAATTTCATCTATCGTCACACTCGGCTCCTTAATGCTTTGAGATCCAAAACAGGAGGCGCTGATCTAGTGAGGGCCGGAGTTACTAGATTTGCCACATCATTTCTCACCCTCCAAAGCTTGTATAGGCATCACGAGGCCTTAAGACACTTGTTTGTGTCTTCTGATTGGGTACAATCTAAGTTGTCAAACACTGAGGCTGGAAAGCAGGTGGCTGAAACGGTAATTGCTCTAAACTTTGGGAATGGTGTTAAAGATTGTCTTATGGCGGCACAAACACTTCTTATTGTCTTGAGGATAGTGGATGGTGACGAAAGGCCAGCGATGCCTGAAATTTATATGGCAATGGAGGAGGCAAAAAAAAAGATTAAAGAAAATTTCATGAACAAGGAAAGGTTGTGGAAAAAGGTGATTGGCATTATCGAAAGGCGATGGGAATGCCAAATGGAGTAGAAATTATATGCTACATCACTATTCGTCAATCCATGCAAGTACTTTGATTATGTTGAGGAGGAACCTAATGCAATCTATAAGTTAAATGAAGCTTTCAATGATGTGCTTGCAAGATTGGTTCCTGGCCAAGCTTTACAAGACAAGATTATCGACCTAAGCCAATAACTATAAAGAGGTTTGAGATAGTTTTGCAAAGGAAATGCCTATTAGGCAGCGAAAAACCTTAAATCCAAGTAAGTTCTTTAGTTTTCAAAAAACTTAAGAAATATTTTTGATTTAGTTTGTAATATAGCTAATATTCTATTTTTTATTATAAATAGTTGAATTGGTGGACTACCCATGGAGGATCGAACGTGGACCTAGCAAACACTGCAAGAATTTTACTTGGGTTTTGTTGTTCCTCTTCTGGTTGTGAGCGCAACTGGAGTACATTTGAATTTGTAAGTATGTGTATTACTATTATACTTGTAAAATTATATTTTTAATATATTGTTGTCTTATGATATTAGATCCACACAAAGAAGAGAAATAAACTAGAACATCAGCGCTTTGAATGACCTAGTCTACGTGTAATACGATCGTCGACTTGCTTGTAAGGTTCAATGAAAGGCGAGGAAAGAATCAGAATTTTGATCCCTTAGTACTCGATGAACTTGATTGGAGCAATGAGTGGATAGCTAACGAAGTCAAGGGAGGATTTGGTTCATCCTGGCCATGATCTCACATGGCAAGATGTTGACTGTGGCAGTTGGTGCGTCCGTAGAACTCCAAGGTCGAAATTTACCTAGAAGAATGAGGGGATCATCGAGCCAAGTGGGCGAACGTGCTACTAGTAGTAGTAGGATGGTTTATGAGTCATCATCAGATGAAGAATTGGAAGAGAATGTGATTAATGATGATGAAGATGTTGAGGATGATTTCGGTGTGAGACCCACTTTGCAAGAAGGTGGAAGCAACGCCAATGCGGAGGGAGCTGTGTTCATTGATCGCTTACTACTTTAGTAGATATTATATTTATCTTTGTGCTTGTTACTTTGGTTTGAATATATTATTAACTTAAGTTTGAAATTTGGATGATGGTTTGTTGTTTGAACTGATATGAAATATTGTTCTTTTTTTTTTTTTTTATGTCTTATATATCCTAGATTAAATCTTTTATATTTCTTTTGTTCACGCCTTGGGCGCCTTGTCGCCAAGGCGTCCGGGCTCCCCCCCACCGCCTTGATTCGCCTTCGCGTCTTGACAACTATGGATCGATGATGATCACTCTTTTGTGAGTGTTGGGACTCATCTTCTTCTTCTTCTTCTTTTTCTCCTTTTTTGTGGGTTTTTATTACTGTTCCAGGCTACCCCCCCCACCGCCTTGATTTGCCTTAGCGCCTTGACAGCTATGGATCGATGATGATCACTCTTTCGTGAGTGTTGGGACTTATCTTCTTCTTCTTCTTCTTTTCTCCTTTTTTGTGGGTTTTTATTATGTTCGAGTTGGTTAAGTAAACAAGACTATAATTTTTTTTTTTCATTTTTGGAGTCCATTCATAAACAAACTAAGAGGAATGAGCCTTATCAGGCTGCTCATGAACAGTTTGGTCTATTTGTGCTCTTAGGCCATGTTTGTTGTGTTGGATTAAAGGATATGATAGGATAAAATTCATCTTATTTATGTTTGACGGTACATATGGAATGGGATTAACTTTGGGCAGGATTGGGACAAAAACAATCATAATGAATTGCTAAGGTTAATGGTTGGGAAAATAGAGTTATCAAGGTTCTAAAGACCAAATGCAATTTTGGTGGAGCCAGAGTTTAACAAGGGCTTTTTTTTTTCTTTTTCTTTTTACATATTCATTAATCTTATTCTTCTTAAATTTGTTTCATTTAAAAAGGAAATTATTTTCTCCATCCGATTAGTTCTAGGTTCGAATCCCAGGCATGATATGGCAATTACACGAACACTAATGTCGTTGGAGTCTCGTTTTCACCAAACATTTGAAGTAAGCTTTGCCTCCTCTTGGTGCCTTAATGCATTTCACTTTTCACTGATCGAAAAGGAAAAAAGAAGAAGAGAAGGCGGAAAGACAATGCATCTAAATAAAGAATCGAAGAACTATTCCATCTAAAAACTCATTTGCACAGAAATAAAGCAACATAATGACAAAAAAATGAGAATGATAAACATCTTAGCCCGCATCTAAAGCAAAGTCCTTTTTCTTAAAGGTAAATCTGGACACGGCCAACCTAGTGAAAACAAGGACTCGACCCCTTAAACCTCTCCCAACACCAGAGCAAGCTGCTGTTGACTAGTAAGTAATAGAAGAGGAGATGGGCTGGTCAAATTTCTCCAGATGCAATGACTGCCAAAAGTCCATAATCATATAGCTTTGTATCAGCATATTTCACATTTCCTGAACATCTGTAGCACTGCAGATTAACAACTTACCCTGAGCTTAAACAACTTTGCAACACCTATAATATCCCAAAACAAGCAAGATTATGAACAAAGAAAGGGGAAATAAAGCTTAGATAACTGATGCAGGGCTAGACCAGACTTGCACAGAAACCGATCCCTCAAGATCCCATCACGCAATCCGACGCCATGAAGAAGAACACGAGAGGCAATTACTGGGTGAACGATAGGCGATGGAGGTCCCAAGTTCCCAACATTAGGCCGTCACCAACCAATATAGTGTCCTCCATAACTGGTTGTGAATCAACTGAGGCCAAAAGAAAGCACAAAGGATAGTTTGTAAGTGTAGCTGATCTACTATTATAGTGGAAAGTAAGTACATACTGATCATCGAATGAGCTCTGGCCACACTCATGGACAGCTCCATCGTTCCTCTACGAATACAGGTTTCTTCAAAATTGAAGCCACCCATGAAAGACTCCATCTTTCCTCTCAGGCTATGTTTTATTATGCTGGATGCTGGATTAAAGGACAGGACGGGATGAGATACAATGGGACTAGATTGGATTTTTAATTCAATGGGATATGAGAAATCACGCCTTGTTGTTTTGTATAAGACCAGATTATTTTTTTTAAAACCCTATCCTATGTTTGGACGGGTACATGATTGGATATTGCTTTTCGAAAATGCCCTTTTATCCTTTAAAGGATAACGTAAAAAGTTATTTTCTATTTTTTGTATTTGCATATCATATTATTAGGATGATTTATAATATAACAATCACAAAAGGGGGAAAAAATGGTAAATGTGTATTTTTGGTATTCAGTCTTGTTGCTGTATACTTTTTATCATTAAAAGGGGGTATCAAGGTTATTTAACTATCTTGTACCTTACGTGAGATTAATGATCTCATGAAGGGAAGTAAAAAAGAAAAATGCACCGGAAGTAAGACGTAATTTTCTTTCAAAAAATTGAAACAAAATTATAAAAGATCCCATCTTGTTCAAGTCATTTTTAATTGGACCCATTAGACTCGTTTGCTATCTTTTAAATGAAAAATAGACGGGCGGGTCTATTGAAACCAAATCTAGAGTTGGAGGGGTCAAAGATTGTACCTTTGAAGGGACGTTGGTGTGAAATTGAGAACTATGGGGGAGTTAAGTGTAAGTTTATATTTCTACTTTGAGGTCTTTAAGGAGGCCTGTCTTGCAGAAACCCTAGCTCGATAAAATCCCCTATATTTCCCTTTTCACGACCCCCTGCGATCACTAAGAGCCGGAAACTCGACGGTCTACCATCTTCGTCTATCAGTTCTGTGGATCCGTATCCCCGAGTACTCTCTCCCTCTCTGTCTCTTCGTTTCAATTCTTCAATAAAATCTCTAAAGTTCTCTTCTTCTTTTTTTAACATTCTTGAATTGGGCGTTTTTGTTTGAGCAGAAATGAAGATCATAGCTGCGTATTTGTTGGCTGTGTTGGGAGGGAACACCAGCCCTTCTGCCGATGATTTGAAGGAGATTCTCGGATCAGGTACGCATTAAAGTTACCTAAATTTTCAGTATCTTTCCTAAATTTTTTGTTCAATCTTTATTGTGGGTTCTTTTTTTTTTCTAATTAACTTATTTCTGGCCTGATATAGTCAGATTTGGGATTTTTGTTGCTGGTATGTTTTTTTTCTCAAATTGTGCTGGTCAGTTTTAAGATGGCAATTCAGAAGGTTCTTATACTTCTATTGGTTTTAATTTATCACATTGCTTGACAGCCGAGGAAGCTGCTTTATTTATACACAAGTTGTGACATTATTTAAGAGCATATTGGTTTAAACTTAAATCACTTGTTTTTAGGTACTAGAGTTAGTTTCTGATTCGATTAATGCAGTCTAAATCTTTTATTTTGATTTGTACGGTTGTAATCCATTTTTTGTTTTTGTTTTTATTTGTAAGCATTTCAAGTAATTTTCCTGTTGATTAGGAGTTGCTTTTAATCCTTTTTTAGTTACTTCGTCATTACATATTAATGCATTACATTTTTATGTAAGTAACGAAATACATCCCTTTTCTTATGAATTGCTTAAATCGGCTGTTTACTTTTATCTTCATTTACGCATTTTAAAGTTGGTAGTGCATATGTTTTTGGCATCCCAGTATTTTACCAAGTTAGCAGTCATTGTTCGTGATGAGTTTCAGTTTCTTGATATTTGGTTATTCCTTTAGTGATCTCCTTTCCCTTAACTATTATATATTCTTGTACTGTTTTTTACTGGGAAGCGTTTTATTAATTCATAAACTAATTATAAAGGAACAGACTAATGAATGCGTACTAAGATAGGTTACAAGTTGGTTGGTGGCCTTTGCACATTTGAGGGCACCATTTAATCACATTTGATCATGTACCCGGCTGGTTCCATGTTAGGACATGTGGGGTTAGTTTTGAATTTATTGACTAGTTGACTCTTCTTTCCTTTTTTAATTCATCTTAATTTTGAGTTTTTCTTTTTATTGCAGTTGGAATTGATGCCGATGAGGAAAGGATAGATTTGCTTCTTTCCCAAGTGAAGGGAAAAGACATCACTGAGCTAATTGCATCTGGAAGGGAGAAGTTGGCTTCTGTCCCTTCTGGTGGCGGCGGAGTTGCGGTAGCTGCAACTGCTGGCAGTGGTGGTGGTGGTGCTGCTGCCCCTGCCGCTGCTGAGGCTAAGAAAGAGGAGAAAGTGGAAGAGAAGGAGGAGTCTGATGATGTAAGATTCACTGACAAGTTATTTACTTGCAGTTTATATATCTATCTATTTTGCATCCGTGGTGTTCTCTGAGCGTCGTAAAATCATTTTATCTTACATCTGCATTCCACATTGTTTGCAGGATATGGGTTTCAGCCTCTTCGACTAAAAGATAACAGTATGGTCATTGGTTTCAAGTTTTCACTTGCAGAATATTTGTTTTTGCTAAATTAATGTTAGAAGATATTCTCCATTTCTTGATGTAGTTTTAATTTGTTCTAAGTAAAGAACCAGGTTGCTAGCTTGTTGGATTTGAAGTTTTTGCTTGGGGTGGTTTTAGTGCTCTATTTGTGCACTTCTCACATTTTTTGTTAGATAATGAGGTAACAACGGTTTGTGGATTCTAAATTTTGAATTGCCTATTTAATTGTGCTTTAGTTAGTAGTTTGGCATCAGCCTTTGCTTTGGCTACCCGTGCAAAATGATTGACAATGATTTTTGCTCCCCATTTACTCTATAGGTCAAATAATACTCGTCATTTTGTACTTTTTTCCTATGTTTTCCTGGCATGCGGATGGTTTGATTACAAATGGCGGTGGTTGATGCTTGTTTTTGTGGTTGTAGTGCTGACTGCAGTTGTGTAGGTGGTTGAGTCCTTTACAAAGGTTGTAGTGTTGTATAGGTGGTTGAGTCCTTTAGAGCAACACCTTTTTGGCGTTGTAGTTGTCTTGAACTTCAACCTCTACCACATGATTAAACCCAAGCAACCCACTTAGAATTTGCACCCATTCTTGGAAAATAGTTTGAAACTAAGTTAAGGAGTAATTGTTGCATGCTGTGGGCGTAATGATGTATAATTAGGCACATCATTCACAATCTTCTCCATCATGTATGGAATAAGGAGAAGTCATCACCTGTAAAGGCAATGTGTTACATGATTGTATTCTAGGCTGAGCGCAACATCCTTCTGCCCTCCTTTCATGTGTTAGACACAGCTGGCGGCCTCTCAAGTTTGATTAGGAAAAACTAAAGTAAATGAATAAAATCACAGCCATTCATGTATCCGATAGTTACTTATAAGATTGTGAGGTCGGTGTAGATTCTACGTCATTATATTTGTTGGAGTGCACAGTTTTTTCCCCTGGAGTTTAGGTCCTTGTTTGCGTGGTTATCTTTAATTAATTAAAGAGTCTTTGAGGTCGCATTTTGATGAGAACGAGAGTATTTTTGTCTTCCTATTTCTATTCTCACCAACGAAGAAAAGTTCAAGCCATGTTCTCAACGTGCTTTGATGAAAACAGTGATAGAGCTGTCTCTTATGAAAGCTCATTGAGAACATGGCTTGAACTCTTCTTCTTTTTGAATGCCAAATGCCCAATAGATTTAAATTTTTGTTTTAAGAAGTGACTCGGAAACAGCCTACATGGCAAAAGCATTACCCACCAAATATCAAAAAAAGGTACAAAGTGAAAGCCATCCAACATAAACTCCCAAACTCTTGCTTAAGAGGCCTCACTTGCTCTGGTGAGTGCCACTACAGAAGGAAAGCTCTATTGCCAGTATTTGGGGGTCTCATGCTCCACATGTTCATAATGAAGGAACAATTTTGTCAAACCCTAAGACCCTCATCTTGTTTTTGTTTTTTTATGGAGGACCCTCGTTTTGTTTATGGGGCAATATTCCAAGGCTCAATAGTAGTTATCACTGCAGGCAACCCTAGGAAGGCCAGGGTGAATTACTCTGTATGTGTAGATAATACAAATCACCCACTATGTCTGCTACATTGTTTGGGTTACATGAGGTGTGGCTGCATGCCTAGCAATGCCCCTACCTCCTTGATCAATGGATCAAGGTTAGCATCCCTACCAATAAATCACAATCAAATCCCATGAATCTTGATTTATCTTACCTTGATCTACGAAGTCGATTGACGCCCAGAAACAATTGTTCAACTAGGTACGAGCGCGTGCGACACTTCAGAAAGGGAAAGAGAGAACCCTTGGTTCTTCTTTTGGGTTCAAAAAGGATAATCATGTTGCAAGTTTTCAAATGAAGAACAGTGTCTCCACATTAAGTTAAAGTAGACAAAATTTCAATTCAGTCCCAAAACTTTCGCTGCCCCCAACCGAAAGAAGATAGAAAAGAAGTTCCAAATGCCTGCTGCTATTCACTCTATATTATATTCATGAAGTTTTTACTGCAGCGCTTTCATTATTACCTAAAGGCAAAGTTAAATGAGATCTTCTTTCTAAATGAGGAATCATGGCAACAAGCTTGATGCGCCTGTACTGCAATAAGTGGAAAGAAAGAGCCTCAATATCGTCACTTTCTGTATGCTACTTTTTTTTTTGATCCTCCGTGTTTATTTTAATTTTTATTCCAAGTCTTTGGGTTACAAAGGAGGTGACAAACGAGAAATTGCTTCATAGTCTAACGTAGTGAAAACTCGAACTTCCCATTTTGCCGGGCTTCATGTGAAATGCGAAAGGTGGAGTTTTTTTTTTTTTTTGAATTTTTTTTTATATAAATCCAAAAGGTAGATTTCTTTTTAGGTATAATCTACTAACTTTTCATGCAACAACTTGTACAGGCATGCTGATGCTCATAGTTTGTGAGCGTATATGTATTACCCAGATTAGTTGATCATCATTACTTTATAATTATAATCATTACTTTTCTTGACAAATTCATGTCAAATTGTGTATAATTTGATCATAGCAATTTATTAAAATAAATGATATCTCAATGAACTGATCCACAAAAAAACACCTATGTATGGGAGCACGCTCAAGATGGTACCTTAAAAACCTCGCAGAGGAAAATCCGGTTGTTTTTAATTACCGTTATCTTTCTTGTCATCCAACTCAGAGTTATACTGCGAATATGATGATTTTCCAATCAAACATTCTTCTTAAATTTAAAAGGGAAGAGCGAGTTTAGCTATTTTTTTATCGGTAAATATACATGCACCTAATTTAGTAACTTGATAGTATTTACGATACATCAATGATGATGATGATGGCAATTTATTACTTACAATTGATGATAGACAGCAAACTATAAAGAAAGAATATGATACTGAAGCTATCAATCAGCCGAAAAAAAGCCTTGGCTTATGCAATTCTCCTCTATATCTACATCAAAGCATCCCATGTGTTGCTCTTAATGGTTCACCTCATCTACCCCAAACAATACTAATAACAATAATAATAATTGTTCATGGACAAACACAGTGAAGAATGGAGAAAGGTGGCTAAAAAGGTTGTCATAGCTTTGGGAATAAAATAATGGGATAGTTTACGAAGTGTACCTTCTTTTTTTCTTTTGTCAACACACCATGCTTCTATTTCCAGTTTGGCTTTGCTAAAAAGTCAGTAGTAGTAGTAGCTTTACTAGAGTTATGTTGAGTGGCCGACACTATTCGGCAGTTCTTATTTTGATCCTCATCATTTGGAGTTGCCCATTGGAAAATGGATGAAGAATGAAGCTTGTTTTCCCGAAAGAAACTTCAAACAAAATTAATTTTGAAAGATGAAGCCTAAAACATTATAAATATTGAAACAAAATCAATTTTATAGGCATCGTGCTAAATTTTAACTTAAGTCTTTTCCGGAGACCGTTGGGATCTGTTCGGTATGCAGAATCTCACGTTCACATGCGGCATCAGATTCCAATATGATGCCTTTCCGAATGGGACATTTTTCTGTTTGGTATCCTCAGTCGAATTTCCCGTGATGTGACATTATTTTGTTTGGTATAAACAATTAAATTCAAAGAATATTAAAGCTTTCTAATAATACTCTTTTATAAAATATATATATATATATATATATATATATATATATATATATATTATATATATTTTTGTAACAAAAAATATGGCAAATTAATTACATGGCAAAAAAAATTATTTTAAAGTTAGCACTAAAATGAAAGTTTTTCCTATTTTCTAATTTTGAAGGACGAATAATTTAATTCAAACATTTACAAACCAAAAATAGAATTCATATGACATAATAATAAATTTTTGGAAATAGTATTACCAACTCTTTATTATGAATGATATATATATATATTACTATTATTATTATTATCATTATTTTAACATTATTATATGAGCTTCGTACTGAAATGAGAATTTTGTCAATTTGTTCATTTACAAGGGTTGTTTTCATATTCTGTTTCATGTGCACATTTCGGCGTATATGAAATCTCACATTCCCACTCTTCAACTCAGGAATGTTAAGCCCTATTTTTTCAAGATTGTGAGATTACAAGAATACCACATTTCAAAGTCACAAAAAACATATTGGAATATGACATTCTCGAACAAATTTTGAGAACCAAACAGGCATATATAAGAGCGTAGAAAATAATGATAGTTGCATTAGGTATTCTACTTGTATTTTATTCGCCAGTAAAATTTGAGGTTCATCCAATTATAAACAAAGTTTCATCAAACGAGACTTCAATTTATCAACAAAGAAGTCAATAATAAAAAGTCTTAGGCTTTTAATTTTGTTGGACCATGATGCAGCAATCTCACGCATTCACACGAGAAGACAGTTCTAGATGGACTATTAAAAGTGAGCTAAATTAGCTATAATTGTAACTTAAGTGGTTCAGTCGAACTATTTTGAACCTCTGCGATTATGTATATTTGTGAAAAGGCAACCAATTGGTCATATGAAACATCCGGTGCTTGCTTAAATGTTCAAAAAATTTATTAGAAGACTTGGTCTGTTGATCTTATAAGCTCATTTTTAAGATCATGCCATGGCAAATTTGTATTATTTATGATAAAAATGTGTTATCCTTCTAAGATAATTTATCAAACTTATGCCATTTTAGAAGACCTATGTGCTTGATTAAGAACAATGGCATTGCGTGAATAATTTTTCTGCGTCCCTTTCTATTTAATTTGCCATTACTGATCAAGCTAAAGAGACTGAGTAATGGACGACAGTGGCCATGGCTACAACGATTATGTATTATCGAGTTTGTAGTAGACTATGGTGAAGTATTTGTTAGTCCTTCTCTCTTTTCTCACGTCATATAATCCTTTGTAATTGGAAAAGAAAAAAAGGAGTGAATGACCGTGATTCTTCAGATGCCACATGGCATGATCACGATCACTAACGCGACCTTGCCATAGGATCAATCTGTGTGCCTCTAGGTTCTGATGGGAGCCAAACACCAGCATGTAGAGATTGAAGCTCTTTAACTAAATTATGTTCACAAATGTTAATAAGGTTGGTGTGAGGGTAAAGGTCCGTCTCGAAATCTAATTCTTGTGCCATAACCAATTCTTATATTATTTGCAAGAAAATAAGTGCATTATACGAAAATACTGGGAAATCATGAGCTTAAAAATTAGGAAAAAAATCCATTTACCCTTGTTCAACCATTTAATTTAGATGGGTAAAAGAATTTTACCCTTTCCTCTTTTACTTAAATGATAAGAAAATATGAATCCTTATTCTAAAATTTTAGGTATGCAAAATTAGGGTAAAGTATGTCGCACTTGTGCATTCTTTTGTAGTTGAGGATCTTTCTATTAAATTAAAGAAAATAATAAATGGATAGTGAATGATCTTCCCAACCTAAGAAGTAGACTTGGTCTGACTTGGTGAGCAATCAACAGCTCTGTTCTACGATCTTTCGATGTGCATGGCTGTCCTCAACCATCCATACTTGGGGATAAAGCTAAGCTACATTTGGTTGAATTTTTCATTTTTTTAGATCATTTTTCTTAAAGTAGCCCTAATATATAAAATAACGGACGGGTGGATCCCTGATGACAAAACATAGGACTCATTTTGTCATGTATCGTACGGTCACGCTAATTTAATTTTGACACATAAAGCTTTTTAAACTTTTGCACTCCCAATTAAACTCTTTCATTTTTATGCTTTTTATCTTTTTTATTAAGGCTTATCTATCACACACTTTGAATTAGGTCTCTCTCTCTCCTTTAATATTTTATATTTAATTTTACTCTCTCAATGTCCCTCACCCATCCTCCACCTCTCTTTCCCCCTGATCCTCTTCTCCCAACGCACCGGTAACTTCTTTAATTGCTTATTATTATTATTATTATTATTACTTTCATGTGAAGTGTTTTTTATTTTCTGAATGGGTGATTTTATCTATTTTATCATTTTTTTTAAATTTTCAAACGAAATTTTAAACTTCTTAGGAACCGAAAATGTTCGGTTTTCTTTTTGGGCGAGTTGAATGCATCTCTTAATTCAATCTTTATCTAGAGACTTTGATTTGTTTTCACTCTTATGTTTTTTTCCATTTAAATTCCCAGCAGCCGATTTTGACTCGTAATCAGATCGCAAATCTATGATTTACATAAATAGATATTAGGATTTTGATATTACTAGGGACGATGATGAAAAAAAATGATTTTTGTTTTTATTAAGTTTCCTCTAGTTCGCAGGTTTTTTCATCTTATCTAACTGTGTTTAGTTATATAATTTCCTTCATTTATGATCCACAGCTTACCTTCACTTTGGGAAATTTATTTTCATGTATTGTGGTTTTGATAGCCATTATATGATTTCTACGGATGCACTATGCCTCAAAAATAAGGTATATTTGACTTCCAGTTTATTATGCTCCAATTATCTTCTTTTTTTTTTTCAGTTTAAGATTTTATTATTGTTAATGACACTCTGCATAGCATAGGTTCATAGCCACCATCACTCATAAATAATACGTACAAGTAGTTATTACACCTTATATATATATATGGGAAAAAAAAAGAATATAGTATAACATTCTACTCAATTGTGTATAGAAGCATTCAAGACTACGATGTTTCTCTACTCAATCTAATTAAATAAAGTGCTACACTATATATTATAATCAGCCTAACTTTAGTTAGCAGATGAAAGAGACATCATGAAAAATTTATTTATCCCATAAAATATAAAATTTGGAGGAGTGATCGGAATAATTTTACGTAAATATGAAGTACGGGGTATATTTTTTGGCTTAAATATAGAATGTTCCGATCATGATCTCCCTCCCACGAATGGTTGAATGAACTCTAACGAAGTCATTATATAATTTTATGATTGGAACTCTGTTTTTTTTTTTTTCTTTATTTATGCATGCATGAAGGCATAGGTCCCTCAAAAGGTCAAAAAAAAAAATAGAAAGAGCAAAACAACGTCAGAGAAATGAAAAGCCACCATTTTTGAAAATTATTATTATTTTCCCCCATCAGATCCCTTCTTTTTCAGGGTAATTCTACAAGTTGCCTCCTCCCCACTCTCTCTCTCTCTCTCTCTATATTTCTCTCTCCTACTAAGTAGGCATAGTAGTAGTAGATACCTCCGCGGAGCAAGCATTAGTCTCTCTCTCTCTCTCTCTCTCTACAGGAAGAAATCTTCCTTTTTCCGCCATTTCGGAGAAACAAACAGTGATCTTCTCGTGATTTTCATTTCATCTCCCCCCCGCTCTCCCTCTCTCTTCATTCACTCCCCACCACCTTCTTCCTCCTCTTCTTCTTCTTATCTATCTCGTGCCCTACAGAAAAGGCATCTTCCCTTCTTGTTGCAGCTCCTTCCTTTCCCTGGTTCCCCCTGAACTCTCTCTCCCTCTCTCTTTTTGGTATCAGAAAACCCTAGACTCTCTAGCCTCAGCTAAGCACGTTTCGGGTAAGATTTCTGTGTCACGCCCCCAATCTTTGTATACTCGTGGTGGTATTTTGTTTTGTCTTCATTAAAATTCAGTTTTTTTCTTTTTTGGGTTGTTTTGAGTTTCACCTGGTGGAGCTTTAATGCTCTGTTCTTTTTTTTTTTTTTTTGAAGTTTCCCAATTCTTGGATTCTATTTTGAGACTATTAGCTGGATTCTACATCCGAGGAGCGTGTGACTGCATATTTTTATTTTAAAATTATTATTTTTGGTTGTAATTGTAGTTTAGGTTTTATTCCATACTTGTAACTTTTACTGTTGGACGATCTTCGCCTTTTGGTTTAGATCGAAGTCAGCGATCTCTGTTTGTGTAGCCTATGGATCACAGGACCCAATTGTGTCCACCAGCACCATCTCTATCACTCAGTTTCTTGTAATTGTGACTGGTAATTGAAGAACTGTTTTTAATAAATTCCACGCTAAAACTATATGAATCAAGTGTCTGAACATGTTTGATGGACCAATATTCTTTTGACTTTTTCTATTAGAAGTTTAGAAATTAGATGACAAATGTCATCAATTGCGGCAAAAATGGTTATTTAAGGGATATATATTTCACAGGAGCTAAATAGTTTTTTTTTTTTTTTTTTTGGCTTGCAATTTTGGGGTACGAATCCCTCATCTGAGTTAGGGTTGCTGAGAAATTTATGCCTTCACTGTAATTAATGGTATTGATTTATTAACAGACCTCTGCTTATGAAAGTTAACAAATTGCAGGATTTGCATGCTGCATTTTGAGGTGGCTGAACGTTTCTCAAAAAGCCCCCTGTTTTTGGGATTCATTATGATTGATCGGCACTTTAGGAACTGCAATATTGTGTGTCTCCTTATTCTGGGACTCCTGCATCTCCGGCATGCTTCCCTGGAGATGGGTTAGTGGGCCTTATCCGCGTTCCTAGTGGTTGCATGAAATAGGAGAATTATGGGGACCTTAGGTGGTACCTGTGAAATTATTGAGGAAGAACTAGGTTCTCGACCAAATAGGAAGGAAATGTATGGAAAAAATCACATGGTAAATCCAGGACAGAAGTGTTCAATAGAGGATGATATTAATCATCTTTTTGAGGCAATTGACATTAGAAACTCCGTCAAGGGAAAGGATGCTTCACGTAAGAGTGCTTTGAAAAAACCCATTAGAGTTGGTTCTCCAGCATCAGGAATTGGAATATCAGAATCTGTGAGTTTGAAGCAGGCACTACGGGGATTATGCATATCTCAAGCGTCGGAGATGGCTGCAATGAGAAGGTTGTCAAAGCCAGCTGCATTATCAGGGGCCTCGGACCCGGGAACTATCAAAAGGCTTTATAGGACTGTGGTTGTTGAGGCTGGTGAATCTATTCTTCCTTTAAATGAAGGTAAAAGAAATTTAGAAGTTTCTCTTGTTCCTGAAATAAATACAACAGAATTATTTGAGAAGATGCCACAATCCCCCCAAGCCCCAACGACTGAATCATTGAACCAAACTGCTTCAACTTCTGCTGCTTCTCCTGATGCTGAGGCACCAAGTGCAAACTTGGTTCAAAATTGTAATCTGAAATCTGCGGAGTCTTCATTTGGCACTCTTACTGGACAGAATGTTATGGAGCTAAATGAAAATATTTTTACTTCAGTTGAGCTTTTGGACAGGGCATCAGTGTCAGACAATGGCCGAAAAGGCAAGTTACCATCCACATCTGATCTCTCTAGCTCAACCAGTGGGATAAAGCTAAATAAAGCTGGTGGGAGTGGCCCACAAGCCTTCAGGGGCAAGAACTTTGTAAATAAGCAGGTGAATAAGATTTCTGCTGTTGCCTCCAGGAATCGTAATCTGTGTGGTGAAAATTTTGATAATGATATGGGTCCTAGTACAAGCAAGTCGGGATGTGGAACACGCAGCTGCACCTTGCAAAACCAGAGGAAAGAAAACAAGCATTCTTCTACAGCATCCAGCTCTTCTATTGTCGATTCTAGCATTTTGGACTCTGGTGCAAGCAAGCAAAGTTCAAGTTTGAATCACTCTGACAGGATTAAAACTGTAGTTACAAAAGCTGATGACAGAACAGCAAGGGATAAGGGGGAATTCTCCCAAAGCTCAAAAAGCAGCATTGGTGACTATAGCAGCAGCACAACTGTTAGCGAAGAAAGCAATATAAGTGGGTCTAGTCGTAGTGGTAATCGGCCTCACATGTCAAAAGACTTGAGATGGAAAGCAGTCCGCCATGTCCAGAAGCAGCATGGCAGCTTAAGTATGAGAAACTTAAAGCTGCTCAAGAAGATTGGTTGTGGGGACATTGGAACTGTTTATCTCGCCGAGCTAATTAGCACAAACTGCTTATTTGCTTTGAAAGTGATGGACATTGAGTTTCTGGTAAGCAGGAAGAAAATGGTTAGGGCCCAAACAGAGCGAGAAATCATGCAAATGCTAGATCATCCTTTTCTCCCAACACTTTATTCGCATTTTACAACAGAAAAACTCTCGTGCTTGGTAATGGAGTATTGTCCAGGAGGAGATTTGCATGTGCTCCGCCAAAAGCAGCCAGGCAGGAGTTTCTCTGAACAAGCAGCCAGGTATACTCTTTTTGTGCATTTACTTTTAGGTGTGTAAGATTTAAACTTTCAGTATCAGTTGGTGTGAATAAATGTTCGCCACATGTCACATATAATACATAGTTTATGAGTCCTCATGCATCCTGCGTGTGTACCTTAAGCTTTTAGCATTCATGTTCGGTATCAGTCTTGTTGGTCTCTTTTGGTAGTTGTAGAATGTTTCTGCAGGTTATTGTGAGGACAGGTTGGTGTTTCCATTTTTGATAAAAACTGTTTTGGTTTAAATTTGGAACTACTCTCCTGAATTTAAGTGTGCGCCCCAAGGTGGGAAGAAGACCCATCATGTTTGGTTTTTGAATCATCTAGATTCTGATTTCAGCATCAGTTCCATGTATAAACTTTTATTGATTTATAGGTGCATTGGATGTTTGGAGCTCTGGTGTTTGAATAACTGAGTGGAAGATTATGGTAGCTGACACCAAGTTAATAGTTAGTAGTTTATTTCTCCTCAATCATAAATGACAAGAAGACAGGAAACAAAGGAGCTTTCTAGGAGTAGAATTTGCATTTTAGTAAAAAAGGCTTTTAGGTGCTGCGTTTAGTCTGCACCACACCACTATTAAGATGTTAAGATGGTGCCGTATTAGTGATTTGGAACCCCTTAATGTTCTGGTTGGAGGCTAGTAACCCTAAATTCCTTGCTTGAGCTTAATCACTTCAAAGAATACAGTTGTACTGCCTAGTTCTTCTTAGAGGCCTTCAAACTGATCATACATAAACATTAAATGATTTGGTCAGTACAGAATTTCTCGACTATTTGCTGATTCTTGGGGTTCTTACCGTAACCTTTACTTAGCTCATTCCTATAAAATAGAACTTTCTGGGTTTTCTTACTTTATGTTTGTGCATGGTAATAACTCCATTCTTAATCAGTCCCTATGGCATAACAATTCGTTTGGTTTACTTTATTAGACCTTGGGATAGCTAGTTCTATTCATGTACCATGGGAATAGCTATTCTTTGCCTATTCTATGTCTATTCGCATGGAACGATTATTTTCCATAACTTCCCTATTCCATCAATCATATTAAAGCTTCTCTTTGCCATTTTTATCACTACAGGTTTTATGTGGCCGAAGTTCTTCTTGCGTTGGAGTATCTGCACATGCTTGGAGTTGTGTATCGAGACCTAAAGCCAGAGAACATCCTAGTCAGAGAAGACGGTCACATAATGCTAACTGATTTCGACTTGTCACTCAGATGTGTTGTCAATCCAACTTTGCTGAAAACATCTCCCCCGGTTTCAGACCCTCCGAAGAAGATCTCGAGCCCTTGCACCGACTCCAGCTGCATCGACCCTTTCTGTCTGCAGCCCTCGTGGCAAGTCTCGTGCTTCACCCCTAGGCTTCTCTCTGCTGCAGCCAAATCCCGCAAGCTTAAATTCGACCTGGCTGCCCAGGTCAACCCTTTGCCGCAGCTCGTAGTTGAGCCCACTGCTGCCCGATCCAACTCCTTCGTTGGGACCCACGAGTACCTCGCCCCCGAGATTATCAAAGGAGAGGGCCACGGAAGTGCGGTTGATTGGTGGACGTACGGAATCTTTCTGTATGAATTACTCTACGGTAAGACGCCCTTCAAAGGTTCGGGAAACGAAGACACCTTGGCCAACGTGGTGTCGCAGAGCCTCAAGTTCCCAGGGAGCCCCATCGTTAGTTTCTATGCCAGGGATTTGATAAGAGGGTTGCTAGTAAAGGAGCCCGAGAACCGTTTAGGATCGACTAAAGGGGCTGCTGAGATAAAGCAGCACCCCTTCTTTGAAGGGCTGAATTGGGCCCTGATAAGGTGCGCAATACCGCCAGAGCTGCCCAAGTTTGACGATCTCGGGATAGAGGCTTCGGTCCTGGCTTTGCAAAAGGAGAAGACGAAGAGCCAGAAGGAATCGACGGATACAAGGGACGAGCTGGAGTTTGAAGTGTTTTAGCCTCTTTAGAACTTGTTCAGTAAAGAAGTTGAGAAAAGGTTTTGCGCTTTCCATAGAAAATTTTCTTCTGCTGCTGCTGTAACTGATACATAGCCTCTTTATATGTAGTGTAAATGTCAGTTGGGTTAATTGGTGGAATGTTAGTTTACAGGACACATTTGAGACCAGTTGAGCTGTATGTGAAACTCTCAGAGGAAAACATTTGGGGGAGGGAAGGCTAGAGCTGGCCGTTCCTCCCTAGGGCATTTTGTTACCGCCCAGCATCATCTCTTTTGAAACCTTGACTGCAACATCATCTTAGGCCTCTCTTATTATTATTATTATAAAAAAAATGAACACTTATTAGAGGAAAACACAAAGTAATATTGCAGTGTTGATGTTTGGGTGAACGTAAGATTGGGTTGCCATGAGAAGTACAGTATGGTGGCTGTTCCTAATAAAATGTGTGTCAGTAAGAAGCACAATATTTCTGAATTGAAGGTGATGTTCACTATGGAAATGTTCTTTTGTATTGACAAGGAAACACCCTTTTTCCATTACTTTTTATGTGTGTATGTATGTACATGTGTAGCATTGGTGGTTTGGTACGAGGGTGTAAATCGGTCGGTCTTTTATGGTTTTCATGAAAAATTGAAAACCGATCAATCACTTTTAAAGGAAGAAAAAATCAAAATTTGACTGATCAATTTGGTTGCCCGAAAGTGAAAAAACTGTGAAAAATAGGAAAAAAACTGAACGGTTAGTCGGTTTATATGGTTCTTTAAATAAACATAAATTATATATGTATAAATGATATATGTAATAGTAATTATATTATTTTAGTATTATAAAAATCACAATATACTTATAATACAGCAATTTTATAATATATATATATATATTATGTCCAGTTAATTGGTTTATACGATATTATCTCATGAATGACTGCAAATTGACAGATTGTATTGGTTTTCTACCAAAGAAAAAAACCAAAACCAAACCGACTGAAAAAAAAAAAAAATCAACCAAATCTGTTCGATTTATACTAATTTCGATCGATTTTTGAATTTTTTCAATACAGTTGAACACCCTAGTTTGGTATTTTATTGGTTGTAGCATTGCAAAATTCACGCTATTCTTACCAAAAGGGAAAGTAAAGGGTAATGTGATGTGTCCCGAGAAGGAAAGGTTAAAGCTAGCTGCCTGAAATCATTAAAAACCCCATCTCGAAAAGCTTTTAAGTATATATTCAAAGGGTGTCACGCACATCGTAAGATGAAATGAATGGTGTTTTTTTTTACCCAATCAACTTGGCTCCTCCAATGTACTTTCTTTCCCATCCTCAACTTTTTTACCTTACCCTTGCCAACTGGGAATCTATTCACCGATTTTCTGACCACCCCTGTTTTAACTTGAATTTTTTTACATGGAATTTTTTCTTTCAAGAAAAAACTACATGTTGGAGTATGTATATATGGCAGTGATTATCTCATAGTGAAGGCTTAGGATTGGTCAAGTTTCAAACGAAGCTGTGAGAGCTTGTGTGTGCTTGAACATACTATAAGATTAGGATTTGTGTCTTTTCTAACAACAATTGCTTTCATGAGAAGTAGTAGCGCCTGAGGTCTTACAAGTGGTATCAGAGCTAAGGCTACGAGTTCGATTCCCAACGGGAGCAAATGCTGAGGGGGAGATTGTTGGGCTATATATGGCAGCAATTATCCCGTAACAGAGGCCTAAGATTGGTCAAGTCACAATTGAATTGTGGGTGCTTGTGTGTGCTTCAACGCACTATAAGTTTAGGGTTTGCGACTTTCTTAACAATAATTGTCCTTTAGGAGAAGTTGTAGCACCATAGGCCCTGCGCTATAGAGTAGAGATTAAAGAGGAAAGAAGAGAAGAAACGTATTAGAGACCAGGTTCGAAATGTGGAAATTTTATATTTTTTCCCACCCAGTAAACTCGCAAAAGTGTTTATGAGCATGACAATTTGAGTTAGATGAGCTCAATGAGCCAAGCTAAGGTTTGCTCAAGCTCAACTTATTTATGAAGTCAAGTCTACAAATTAGCTCACATATGACAAACAAGTCTTATGAGTTGAGCTGACCAACCCAGTTCATTTAGAGGCCTAATAACTTGTAATTTCCAAGTAAGGTTATCAAATTGGGATTTTACTTTCGATTGAAAAGGTTCTGCAAAATAGAATAGTAAAATAGTGAGATTTTATAAACTATACAAAATTGTGAATTTTAGACTGAGGTTTAAGACCTGGACTTATAGGTTAATAGATTTATTTTGACAAAAAAATGATCAACATATACATAAGTAAAGTTATCAATACAAAGGATAAATCATTATAACTGCTAAGAAACAAATTGAATAAGAGTAATGCTACATATACATCCTTCACACAACCTTCACACCAAAAGGGTGACGTGGCAGAATATGTGTGGTCTTTTTTGAGTGATATTTTGATGAAATAACAATACATAACTATACATATTCTGTCCATATGGCCACTTTTAGTGTGAAAGTTTTGTAAAGGATGTACATGTAGTCTTATTCATTGAATAAAGTGAAAGAATGAAATTAACAATCTAATTTATTGACTTATTTATATGGATTTTCAATAGGTCGAGCCCATTTATTTTTTTCTTTTTCAACTAAAGTTGAATTGAGCTTTTATATTTGTATAATTTTAATGGTGAAAATACGATCAGTAAAATCATAAGAAAAATTAAAATTTTACTGATTTTAAGACCAAAATCGGTATTCTATGTAAGATCTTACAAATTTAAACTTTTACCCAAAGTCTAAATTGTTTCAGATTGGTAAGATTTTAAGATCTAAATGGAGAATTTAACAACCATACCTTCGCTTGATACTGGGCCAAGTCTCGTTCATTCATTTATCCTTGTGGGTTACAACCCTATTGGACCGGGTTTAACGGATAAAGCTTCAATTCAGGTGGTGGGCCGAGCTCGAAGGCCTTTTTCGTCTGCAAAACTCGCGCTCGCTCCCTCCATGTCTCAGCTGCTCACAAGCAGTCGCACGGTGATGGGAGTCATCTGCAATAACACACTCCCATATTTGCGGATTTGCCCGCAACCACAACGCTCTCTCTCTCTACAAACCCCGTCTCTCTCTCTAAAACATGTACTCGTCATCATCATCTCCCCATTCCTCAATTTCTTCTTTCAATCCCCACCATCACAGCACCGCTCTCTCGTCTTCCTCTGAACTGTTCATCGCTGCATCAATGGCTTCCGCAACTCCCGCGGAGACGGAGGCGAGACCCTTCTCGGTGCTGTTCGTGTGCCTCGGGAACATATGCAGAAGCCCAGCCGCGGAGGGCGTCTTCAGGAGCGTTGTTGAAAAGAGAGGGTTGGATTCCAAGTTCAGTATTGATTCTGCCGGCACCATTAATTACCATGAGGTATATGGATGAGGCTTTTATTTCTATTCTGATCCTGTTGATTTCTTGTTCGTAGTGATTCGATGGGTTTCATTATCAGATGATATGCAAACCTCGATATTTGATTAGGTTCTGCTGGTTAATTTTGATTGGCATAGGTAACCCTTCCTTCGGTTCTGTCGTTATTATTGGGGTTTTTTGACTTTAATTTTGATTTTTTTAATTGCTGAGATGCTCGAGTTAAAAGCTGGTTATTAGAGTTTCGATATAATCCACTCCAGATTCGTGATTGTCATAAGCTGTTGTGGCCTGTTGTTTGCTGGTTCTGTTAGGGTGTTCAGTGTGTGTACCTTAAATATCATTTCTAAAAGTAAGTGACTTTAGTTTGGTTAACTTCAAATGATTTGATGTATGTTTTTACGCTGTTAAGGGCAATCCAGCCGACCCAAGAATGAGGGCTGCCTCCAAAAGACGCGGGATTGAGATAACTTCCATATCTAGGCCAATTAGGCCATCTGATTTTAGGGAATTTGATCTCATTCTTGCAATGGACAAGCAGAACAAAAGTAAGTGGGTGTGAGGTTCCTATTTACGATTTTGGTCTAGTTGTTGTTTTTTCTTTTAAATAGGAGAATTATTTATTTTCTTGGTTGTTTGAACTTATTTGTTTTTGTTTGGTTGTTGCTTGGCTGCTGATGTTATCTGAAGATGATATCGTGGAGGCTTTTAATAGATGGAGAGTCAGGGATTATCTCCCTGCTGATGCACATAAGAAGGTTAGTACGGTAGACTAGTTTTAGATCTCTCTACATTGAACTGCACGGTTTTATGACAACTTATGTTATGTGCAGGTTAGGTTAATGTGCTCATATTGTAAGAAGCATGATGAAGATGAGGTCCCAGACCCCTACTATGGTGGGCCACAAGGTTTTGAAAAGGTAATAGGAGCAACCCTTTCAAGGAGTGTGATAAATATTAATTGGTGTAAGTTGCATGGTAAATGATTCAAAGGTGACTTCATGGCATGATTCTCCTGTATGTATTCCTTGTTTTGATCCGGAATGGTTCAATTAGAACTAATATAATTCCTGTTTGGTTTATTTTTGTGGGAATGATTCCCATGATGGGGCCACACACTTTTAAGATTATCAAGGCACAAAAATGGGAATGGGAATGGTATTCTCATTGATGATTGTTGAATGGTAATTTTCAGATAGGGAATCCCTTGCAGTCAATTCAAATTTCGGATATAAACGTAGCCATCAGGTACCAGATTCCAGATATCTTTAAGGGTGAACAATCTGCACATCCAATCAATCCAAATTTGAGGAATATTTAATTTAAATGTATCTTTATGGAGGTGTTGAAAATTATGTTTACATCCACCCAGTAATCATGCCTTGCTGGCCTTCATCAAAGTAATTTAAATTTTATAATTTTGACATTAAAATTCATGGATGTTCAGTAGGAATCTTAATGCATAGCTCTGTTTTTATAGTTTAGCTGATAATCTTTCACAATGCTGCACTAAAAAACTTACAGCCTGTAGGGTCAAGTAAACAAATTCTATTTGTCAATTTACATATTTGTTGTCAAATTCATATGGTGGAGTTGCTTTGATTATATTACTTGTTAGTTTTCGGTCCTTTTCCTTAAACTGCCTTCTTTGCAATGTTATTGTGCCTTAGTTTGTGTAACGGGTGCAATAAGCAGTTCTTCATCATATGATGGGAGTATTATGATATTTTGATCCACTTTTTTAATCTTTTATTTTGTCCTTCCTCAAGTCCATTCATGTGTATCATTCATATGCTTTTTGATATTCACATCTTTGATGATGTCTTCCATGGATCTACGTGTCTATATAGGCCTTCTTCATGGATTTGCAAAAAGATGCGAAAAGGCTTTATTTGCCTCTGTCCTATCTTCTTGATGTTGTGTTGGTTGAAATGCTAGTTATTTACTTATTTCAGGTTTTAGATTTACTTGAAGATGCTTGTGAGTCATTGCTGGACAGCATTTTAGCCGAGAATGATGGCAAATAGGGTAATTGATCCTATTGAGACTTTGCTTGATGGCCAGGTCCTATCCCTTTTTCCTGCCATATTCAGACCTAGCTGTATGTAAATCGTTCATTTGTATTGCACTTTGGCATATACTATACATATATTATTTATTGTATTGCACTTTGGCATATACTGTACATATATTATTTATTGTATTGCACTTTGGCGGTGCATGGTAACCTAAGTTTCTCGCGCTTCTCCCTGCAGTGGCTGCTATCTTTCTCTCACGATTTCAATGAAACTGAATTTTGTTGTAATGTTATTGGAACAGTGTATTGCAATTCCTAGATTTAGCCAAAGTTGTACTGCATTTGTGTAGTTTCTACTTTCTGATGGCTAAGCCAGCCGAAATCAATGGTGGGGAAGATAGTTACTGCTCGTCTTCCTCAGTTGAAGTCATGCCTAGTCCCTCAAATTGTTTCTCTGTTCATAGGGGAAGGAATGCAAAGATCAAGGCTTATGGGTCCAATACACTACATGAGAGATCGTCCCAAATTAGACACCGCCTCTCCTTGATGAAATTTACGCATTGTATCCACCCAATGCCAGGGATAATGTCCCGTGCGCACATCAAATTTCCCACTCTTGTAATTTGTATTGGATAGGTTTTGAAAATGCAGGGGACATGTGTCGAATAGACAAGTAAATGAGAATCGGCATGATACTGGAAATCCAGAGATAAACAAGTCCCGTGGTCTGTGCAATGGTAGAGCATCAAATACTCAATGCTAGGCGGATGCTTTTGTATTCCCTATGGAGAGAGTGATGATCAATGCTCTATTTCAAGAATCATCATTTAGCCAAGGATTATAGGAATTGGATCCCATTAACACTGTCAATCCTTTTCTCTAGATGGGCCCTCACAATGACCTAAGAATAATGTCCCAAGTTGCTCTCTAGACATCCAAAAGCTAGGTTCGTTCTTATGAGAAAAATCATTTACCATAGAATGTTCTTTCATTGTCGCTCATCAATAATTAAAAATGAACAGACCACGAGAATGAGTATTATGGTTTATTCGATTTTAATTAATAATAATGCACGAATTATTTTACTCTTTTGCTCTAAACTTGTTTGGTTCGTGCGTATTTACTCATCAAGAAAATAAAGAGGAGAATGGAGAAAACTTGGAATCTTTTGGTCACCTCCCTGAGGGAGGTCAAACAAACTTTGCATCTCCTCTAGTGTTTTGTGGAATGCAATTCCTTGAAAGTTACTTGTCTTTCCGAATTTATGTGCACAATAAGAAGAATATTTGATTCGTTTCGAGACCAAGCATTCCCATATAATTGCTCTCATCTCTTCTAATAGCATTCCACCACCCTCTCATGTATTTGGGTGTGAAACAACTCACCACATAACACCACAGCCAGAGTGAAGCACACAGGGTAAAAGGATTCATATCTTCATGGGTGCCAAACAGCAAGGTCTCAGCATTCTAATGCTACCATGGTTGGCTCATGGCCATATCTCCCCATTCTTAGAGCTAGCCAAAAGACTCTCCCAGAGAAATTTTCACATATATTTCTGTTCCACACCGATCAACCTCAACCCCATCACAGAGTTGAACCTTCCTTCGATTCAACTCGTAGAACTAATCCTTCCTTCCGCCCCGGAGTTCCCTCCCCACTACCATACTACCAGGAACCTCCCTCCCCACCTCATGTCCACCCTTAAAACAGCATTCGACTCTGCGCAACCAGAATTCTCCAACATCCTCAAAACCCTCAAGCCGAATATCGTCATCTATGATTTGTTGCAGCCATGGGTGCCTGAAGTCGCTCGTCAACACAACATCAAAGCGGTGCTTTCCTTGAGTTGCAGTGCAGCCTCTGCCTCGTTCTTATTCTACTTCGCCAATCATCTGGACCAAAGTAATCCTGGTTATCCCATTTCAGCCATCGATTTTCCGAAGAATGAGCGGGAGAAGATGATCCAGTTCATGCACATCAGCGCGAATGGCGTCACAGACACCGAGAGGTTCACTCAGAGCCTTATAAGGAGTTTCGAGTACGTCCTGATCAGAACATCAAGAATGATCGAATCCCAATACATAGACTTCCTGGGTAATCTAGTCGGTAAAGAGATTATTCCTGTGGGGCACTTCGTGGAACACCCAGTGTGCAACGCCAAGAGTATCAACAACCACAACACAAAGATCATCCTCGAATTTCTAAACAACAAGGGTCCATCTTCAACCGTGTTCGTCTCATTCGGGAGCGAGTACTTCCTCTCCGACGAAGAGTTCAAAGACATAGCCGAAGGGCTAGAGCTCAGCAAGGTAGCGTTCATTTGGGCCGTAAGGGTTCACGTCGGAGAGAACAAAACGGCCTACGAGGCCACGATGACGATGGCGGAGGAGGAGGGGTTTCTACAGAGAGCTGGGGAGAGGGGTTTAGTGGTGGAAGGGTGGGCTCCACAGGCGCAGATCCTGGACCACCCGAGTACCGGCGGGTTCGTGAGCCACTGCGGGTGGAGCTCGGCGCTGGAGGCCATGGCGTCCGGGGTGCCGATAATCGCAGTGCCGATGCAACTGGATCAGCCGCTGAATGCGAGATTGGTGGGAGAAATTGGGGCGGGAGTGGAGGTGAGGAGGAGGGGAGGGGAGGCACTGGGAAGGGTGATCAGAGAGGTGGTGGTGGGAGAAGAAGGGGGAGGGATAAGGAAGAAGGCGAAGGAAATGAGGGAGAGACTGAGGGAGGAGAAAGGAGAGGAAACGGAGATCGATGTGTTGGTGAAGAAGCTGGTGGAATTGGTTGCAGAATCAAGGCACGTTGAAAGAGGTGGTGGGAATAGCTAGCAACGTGGCTTATTTTTTATTTTTTTACTTTTTTAGAAAACTAATGGCCTCAATAAACGAAAATAAAAAATTATTCCACGATTCAATAAATAGAAAACCTGAATTCCCTGGCAAAACTTTTATTTGGGAGTAAAAGTTTATAAAATATTGTTTTAATCTCATTTAAGTTCATTAATAGGATTCTTCTATCAAAAGATAATATATGATGAGGGAAATAGGAAAGCATATTCCTTAAAGAAAGCTCTCGTTGTGTGAGTCTTATTCTCAAAATTTCAACCATATGGGTTGAAAGAATATGAAAGGTATGATGAACTTGACACAATTCAAGCTTGTTTACACTTATCATTTTAAATGATAAATTATTTTAGATTTTTCACCATTTGGATGATAGTCATGCACCAACTTGAATTGAATGAAAATTTGAAGGTTGTCCAACCTTTTCAAGTTGCTTTAACTCAAACGATTGGAATTTTTAGGAGGGGATTCGTATAATAGGTTTTTTTTATTTTATTTTAAGGAATGTACTTTATTACTTCCTTTATTACTTCCCATATATATACACACACACGCACCACACATGATAGATATGTTTCACATTTATAAAAGTTTAGTATGAAAAACAAGACAAATTAAAATATAATTACATGAGTCTCAATAAAGTCTACTTCCTATAGTTTCGATTATTATATTTTACTTCTAAAAATCTAAAATTATGCTCAAATTTACCCCTTACCATGAATTATTACCAAGATTCAAATACTAAACCTCCTTTGCAAGAGGAATTTGTCGTAATTATTGGGCAGTGCTATTAGGCCAATAATAGCAATATTCATATCATGCCCGGATAAGATTCATAAATGGATTCGACGAACATCGCAAAAACGGCGAGGGTAACATTGTATGAAGTGAAGAGTGATGCTGGTTCCGTCAAAACTAACGGTGCATAAGGTTAAACGGGTAAACGGGTGAGATTCGGGTCGGTTCGGATCCCTAAGCTCGATCCGCTGTAAAAGTTAAACGAACCCCAATACGGTCGTTCTGAACCCTAATTCTTGGCACAGACAGCGAGAGAGAGAGAGAGGAATGGATGGAGTCGCAAACCCTAGCAGTGGCGGAACTGATGGAGTTGTAGAAGAAGAGAAGCCAAAGGTGGTGGTAATAATGGGGCCAACTGGTTCAGGAAAGTCGCGTCTCGCCATCGATCTAGCTTCTCATTTCCCTGTCGAGATCATCAATGCCGACTCCATGCAGGTCTATCACGGCCTCGATGTTCTCACCAACAAGGTCCCCCTCCATGATCAGAAAGGTTACTCATCCCTCTCTCTCCCCGCCACCCTCCGTTTTCTGTGTTCCTTAACTTGTGTCGTGACTCTCAGGAGTGCCGCACCATCTCTTGGGTACAATTAATCCCAACGTCGAGTTTACATCGAAGGACTTTCGAAATGCCGCCATTCCTGTATGTCACACCGCTTTCATTTGAACCACTGTCGTTTATGTTGCGTAGTTATTGCAATCTAAATTAAAGAGTTCTTGAACTGATTTACATTACTCAATTTTGGATTTTCAGCTCATTGATGACATTGTGTCTCGCAACTGTTTGCCTGTCATTGTTGGAGGTACAAATTACTATATTCAGGTGCATTGTTTTCTTTCTTTTCTTTTTCTTTTCATTACATTTTTTTAGTAGACGTGGTATACAATTTTTTTCTTTCTCAATTGATGACGTATATTGATGTATAAGTTTTTTCCCTCTCTAAAATTTGTTTATTGTATCCAAATAACTGCAGAATAGTTTGACATAATGTTGGATCATTTTTGCTTTTTACCGTTCAAAAAAATAATCGTTAGCTCATTTACCTTCTGCTATTTTTCTGTGTGTTCTCACTATTTATGTGACAATGTGGTTTCCTCTAAATTAATTGTGAAATCCCAGCTAATAGAATTTTATATATTACTAATCCCCTTTTCTGCTTATCTGTTTACTGCTTTCAGGCTCTTGTGAGTCCATTCCTTTTAGATGATTTGGGAGAAAATATGAATGGAAGCTGTTTAACTGATTCACATGGTACATTGACATTTTCATTATTATTATCATTTTTAGGATTCATTCTATGTGCATTTATTAGCAAGAAACGAGTAAAATTTTTATGGGTGACATTCTTCCAGAATATAAAGCTGATTTTCAAGGAGACAATTTTCAGAATCTTAAAGATATTGATCCAGTTGCAGCAAATAGAATTCACCCAAATGATTGCCGAAAAGTAAGGATATCAGCTATTTATCCATCCCTTTTTTAGCTTGTAAGGAAGGGCTTACAAATTTCCTCAATTATGTTTTATCGATGAATTTCATAGAGGGTTGGTGAAAGTGTTTGGTTCTACTTCCACACAAATGGAAATGCATTTCTTTTTCTGTCAGCACATCTTCCTTTTTCATGATGATGGTACAGCAGCATACTTAAATATGGCAGTAGCTGAGTAACATGCTCTCTTGCATGTAGCAGTAGTTCAAAAATATTTGACATCAATTTATACATTGTTCTGTGAGGAAGTGTGCCTGATATCTTTGTCACTAAGTTTGTACTTTCCTGTCGCATTTCCTGTATAACCTCTGGTTCCAATGCTCACAGATTAATCAATACCTTAGTCTGTATAGCCGATTTGGTGTTATGCCCAGTCAACTTTTTCGAGGGAAGGCTGCAGAGGTTTGTTCTTCTTATTAATTCATACATACATCAACTGTTTGTCACTGTAAAATTAGAGTCCTCTATTTTATTTTTCTTATTTTAAGGGGAACCTTTGTCCTAACATATGTGGTCTATAATCTTAGAAATGTCAAAGAAAAGAATAGCTATACAGATTTGTTTCTATATAGAAACATTAACCAAATCCAATCTTCATAATTAAAATAATCTTGAAATGTTGCATGTGGCAGGGCAGAATTGGGGTCGAGCCAGTGATTCAAGATACAATTGCTGTTTTATTTGTGTGGATGCATCTCTTCCTGTGCTGGACCAATTTGTGGAACAAAGAGTTGACTGCATGATTGAATCTGGTTTACTTAGTGAAGTTAATGACATTTATAGCCTGAATGCAGATTATACCAGAGGTTTGCGCCAAGCTATTGGTGTTCGGGAATTTGAGGATTATCTTAGTGTCTGTATTTCTGATGGTCGCAATGCAAGAGAGAATGATTTAGCTGGTCTCCAGGCATCAATAGAAATGGCTGAACCGCTGCCGAAGGATAATGCGAGCGGGATTGTAAGGTCATCCAGTGTTGACTGCAAAATGATATTAAAAGAATCCATAGACAAAGTAAAACTAAACACCAGGAGACTTGTTCGTCGTCAAGTAAGCCCATTAAAGCTGCAAACTTTATATTCCTCTGGTTTCTCTTCCTGGTTAATAGGAAATCTGTTTTGTCAAAGTGAAAGTTCCAACTTATGGGACAACTAACATACTGGGGAAAGCATTTCGAGCTTTTTGATTTTGTATGATTTTCTCGGGATTTTTTTAATCCTTTAAAATATATGAATTGTTGATTTTTCTTTAACAATGCAATTCAGTCCCTGGATTCTCTTAACATTTTCTGAATGACTGCATGTCTCCTTTCTCTCTTTTCCTCCTATAGCCTTCATTCTTACTTATATAACTGATTTTTCATGAAGTTGGCTGCCTTGGAATTCGAGAGTAAATGCTGTCAATATTGAAATTCTTGTTATATCTGGCATTAAATGATGTATAACCTATCGATCCATGTGAAAGCCTCACTGTGAATTTAATCAAGTGAAACGATTAATTCTCCCCAGCAGTCCAATTTTCTGAATCAATTAATAAGGAATCCTTCTTTTTGCTTTCCCTGTGCAGAAAAGGAGGCTGAATCGGCTGCAAACATTATTTGGATGGATGGTGCATAATGTTGATTCAACTGAATCTTTAATAGGCATGTCTTATAGCTTATATTCAATTCTCCTTGGCATGAAATACTGTTTCCCCTGATATTATATCTGATGAACTTTCTTTATTTTAGGCAACAGTAGGGAGACTTGGGCAGCAGAGGTGGTTCTACCCTCTGTGGAGATAATCAGATCTTTTCTTAATGAAAATGCCAGAGCCCTTGATTCCGAGCAGACAGCTGTTTCTATAGAACCACCGCTAGTCCAAAGAGACTTGTGGACTCAATTTATTTGTGAGGTCTGTAGTAATTGAAAACAAACAAAAAGGGGGCGGTTTTCTATCTGCCTTTTTGTCATCCTTTCGTCTCATGTTTTTAGACGTGGTAGGCATAAACTTCGTACATGTTTGGTTGTCCTGTTTTAGGGTTGTGGAAACAAGGTACTTCGAGGAGCACACGAGTGGGAACAGCACAAACAGGGACGCAGCCACCGGAAAAGAATTGCGCGGCTGAGGAAGGCTCGAAGTTCTCATACCGCAGAGTGAGTCTCTAGATGGTATGTGTTAATATTGTACAAGCCGCCAATTCTCGAGGTGAAATGTGAGAGCTTCTATTCCTAACAAATTGCATATTACAACTGAAGGAAAGTTCATGGAAGCTGCTGTGAATACTATAATTTTATGTTCTCGTGAACAAACCCTGTCTATCTTAGTATGGAAAGTCAAGAGTCTTGTCTTCGGTTCTGATATTGTTCAATCCGATGCGAGTTCTCAATTGAAATGGGAAGATCTATTGTTTATTACCATGGTTGGTAGAAAATGAGTCTTATGGGGATGGAGATGGGTTTGAATGTGATAATTTACCTTGGTTTTACCGAACCAAGAATTATCGACTTTGCACATGTTGAAGATAAGTTTGGAGGCATCGGAATGTTACGGTCCTTGGGTTGTGATACTGGAGGCTTACGATGAGACAGGGTGGTTAGGCTGTTTAATCTAATGATTTTAGTTAGGCTGTTTAGTCTAATAATTTCTCATGAACGTGGGCCTTGCTTGTCTGTGAATGAGCCACAACCTTTACTGAACCTTGTCATTCAAAGAGACTCTCATCACTAAATTGGTTGTCGATGTGAAGAGCAGGTTTTAAAATACGGTGGATTGAAAGCAAAGATATCTCACTTTCACGTTATCCATGCACGTAATGCTCTTTTTTTTATTTTGTTATAAAGGCAACAAAGCCTGGAGAATAGGAAATGAGCAATTACTTCACAGTTTAATGTAGTAAACACTCAAATTCTTGACCTTCATTACTGATTGAGCTAATATTTGCTAGTATAATTATTCTCTGATTTAAATAAGAGAGAATTTTTAACATAAATGCATGAGCACAAAGATGAAAAAGCACGTCTTTAAAAGTAGGGAAAAAAAGGAATAAGAATATATTCCCTTCCCTTCTTCTTATAAGCCATGATTTATTTATTTCTAGATTCACATTGTTCGCGTGAAATTCGATATTATTAGGATGTTATTGGCATTTTAATTTCGTGTACCCATATTCTACTTGATTTTTATATTGTTATTTGATCAAAATATCATTCAAAAAAGATCACATATATTCTATCACGTCATCTTTTTTGTACGAAGGATATATTAGTATTCCTTAATTTTAAAACCTTATATTTTAAATAGTAAAAATTCTAGATGATGTAAATCAAGAAGTGTAACCATTGCTTGTTGATGAAATCTTCCCTCTGATCAGTTGGTAGTCATAATCAAAGGGAGTCAAAAAAAAAAAAAAATAGCGGCAATTTTCTTTCTTTTCAAACTTGGACTCACTCATTTAACTTGATCTCTGAATCGGGGGACAACCATGATGCAACTCTGCAGCGATAGATTTGAATTCAGTGAATCACTCTCTGCGGTGATTATTTTACATGCACGTGGGGTGTCTGGAGGGATTTGATTGGTCTCGTATTACTTAAGAATTTTACGAGGAATAATTTTTGAATTTGATAAGATACGATTTTTATCTAAATAATAATATATACATTACTGTTATAATAGGTTTTATTGATTTTTAAAAAAATGATATTATCAAGTAGTATTCCCTTAAAAATCAACATTTACCGAAAACTATAATTTCAAATGTAAAAGGAACATAAAAATCTTAATTAGAAGTGCCAATTAAATGGATTTGTGATAAAACAATACAAGCAAAAATTATTTTATTAGTGAATTGGACGAAGTTATTTGATCGACAGGTTAAACTAATTACCAAGTAAAATTAACTCGGACTTATTAGCTTGTGGGTACCCACAAGTGGAAAATAAAGGGTAATAGTTTACTTGTTCCGGGTGTACCCATGCATTCTAGACATGAATTCAAATAACATTCCCACATAAAGAATAAAATTAGCTAAATTGTTTCATCAAAATTTTATTTTAAAATTAAGAAAAAGGTATATATATATATATCCATTCTCATTTCCCTTTTTATTTATCCTAATCGGCGCCCTCTGCATGCAAGTTTCTTCTTGTTCTTCTCCACCTTTTTTTTATTCTTTTTTTTTTTTTTTTTTTTCCTTTTGAAAGAACCTCTATTATACGTGTGTCCGTTTCCTTTTAACCATTTAAAGAAGAGTAATAAGTATTCTCCTACTTTTATTTAAATAAAGAAAAATCTGATTGCTCGCGAGCGGTGAATAATGAGCACGTGATCATTAAAAGTGAATATTTTCTCTTTCCACCTGCTCGTGGACATTTGCTTGTAAGGGAGTATAGGATCCAAGAAATCCTAGATCTTTTGGAAAATTCCCCATAGCGTTAGAAATTCAATCTAAAAATTCAGTCAAGGATCGAAAATTTTTTTAAAAAATTCAAAGGTTGAGAATTCAGTCAGATTCAAAAACAAAAAATTCAAAATACCCAAAATCTACCAATTTCCCATAATTTCGTAAGTATTTATTTTTTTCGATTCCCTATTTTCCCTTCTTGTTCTTTTTTAAATATTGTGAAAATATAACTTAGGATGTAATGTTGATTGGGAAAATTTTTCTGGCTAAAGTTTTGTCTAGTCAAAAATCAAAATAAAAAAATAAGTTCAGTAAATGTTTAAAAAATAATAATTCAATTAAAATTTTTTTATATTTTTCGAACGAACGATATATAACCACACATTTGAAGTCTAATTAAACCCGATGACAGTAAAAATAAGTCCCAGAGCAATGAGTAGACCATTCTTTTGATTCATTATTCAAGTCATGGTCATTTCAAGTCAATAATTCTCTAAACCCAAACTTAGCCTAAACACAACATGGAACCTCAATCAAAGTATTAAAAGTGAAGGGCAAAGAACACAAACCTATGATACTGACGTAGGCTAGGAAACAAGTGAAAAAGGACAGCCTACTTTTAGACAGGGGCCCCCCCACCGCTCTTGCTCAGGAACAAGGCCTCATCTCAATCAATCACGGTTGCCCAATTCAAGCACAAATGTACATATGGAAACAGTTCCTTTCTTTAAAGTTTGTAATATAAATTTACCCGCTTAAAAGTTATAAGGATTCGAACCTTAAATCTACTAATTCCACTCGAACAAACAGACGAGTGTCATCGATAAAAAATATCATTTACTTATTTATTGCATATGACTTGCTTGGATATTCTCATTTCTAATAATTTGTCCAGTCCTAATCAAAACCAAATCAAGATCCTGAGATCTAGCCAATTAGCGATCACCTAAAGTTTTGATATGCATGAAATGATTAATCCTATGGATTGCACTTCACCGTATGACAAGGGGCCCTCGTTTGAGTTGAGACGCCTCAAGGGAAAATTGGGTAGTGCCAATCCTTGTGCCCCAATAGTATACTTACCTCTGGAGCACATGACAAATGACAAGAACATGAAGAAAAGTACAATAATTTATGGGCATCACATTTTACACCTAATAAAAAGAGGACTTCTAGGGAAGCCTCTTGATTTTAAACCCAACATATATATATATATATATATATATAGGAGAGAGAGAGAGAGAGAGAGAAGGGTGTCATGTGATGATGATGCATTTGAAAACACATTTTGGGGGTGCCCTAGGCATAGAGAAGGACCCAACCTGAAGAGGAATAAGTGGCACTCCTCCCAACAGAGTACCCATGGGGCAAAAGACCTTATCAGCGGCTCTCTGGAACACTCCTGCTTAAAGGAGAAGTGGTCAAAATACCGATCACTACTAATGGACATTCCTTTCAACCGAAGGTCATGCAAGGAGTGAACCCTAGTACTCATAATTATAGGTGAAATATTAATCGCCGATTGATAATACTTACGAGTCAAAATTATTTTAAGGGTGAGTAGAGTGATCATGTCAAGGGTTCACATTTTCAGCACATCTTTTGTTTCTTTTAACATTTTCATTAAACTCAATAAAATAAAATAATAAATAATTTACTTTGAAATGAGAATTGGACTCAGGTTGCTAACTAGTTAGCATGGTTATGGGTCAACACAGCCAAGTTCAAAAGTGATTCAAAATTATTTAATGCACAAAGTTGGATTGAATTATCTCATGGACAAGTTGGTGGGTTATGAGTTCACCTTGCTAGCGCTACAACCAATAGAAGGTCTAAGTTCAAATCATGTTAATAATGGAAGGCAGGCGTTCCAAAGTAATCATCTAGTGAGAACAGAATGAAAACTAGAATGAGAATATGAATACAATGGTCATTTCCACATATGTATAAGAGAATGGTCATTTGCTCCCTTTAATGTTATGGACAATGGAACATCAATCAATATTCTCACTTCCGTTAGATCAAAGTCAATGATTCAAATCTGTTAGTTACTAAGTGAATGTTTGGCTAACAATGAAAACTGACATGTCAAATTTACATAAACTTAGTTTTGCAAAACTTAATCTCTCTCTCAAAGCAAAGCTTTTCAAATGCAGATGATGGTATGCATTTGCAAAATCATGATTTCGACCAACACAATCAAATTTCGATCGTTTGACCTTATCCAATTATCCTCACCCAAGTCTTAGTTTACCCATATTTTTTGATTATTTTCCCCAATTACAAGCATTTTTCACAATACTAGGTTTTGCAAAACTCAATTTTTTTAGTCAAAATTAAATTTTGTAAAACTTAATTTTAAATTTAATTTTGTTGTGCCAGCCAAAAAGTGGAGAGTAAATGTATTTTTCAAAACAACAAATGAACCTAGTCTAATTGAAAAGACTCTGTTGCTGGTAGCTGCCACCGGCAACACGAGTGGTGAAATGGACCTGGCTATGACACTGGACAGATTAGACTCCACTGTGAAGAAAAGTTGTCACCCTAATAATGAATGTGTGCGTGTGTGCGCGTCATGTGCATAAATATTGGTGTATTTGCTGTGTTTGGTGCCATTGTTTGAGGGCATCATTTTGGAGTGTGTGAGTACATGGAAAACAAAATGATGGGCGATTTCAAGCACATGGTTCTGGCCAAATTCAAGGAAGGAGTGGTGGTGGAAGAGATCTTGAAGGGAATGGAAAAGCTGGTTTCTGATATTGATGCTGTTAAGTCCTTTGAATGGTATGTAAGCCTGTTTTGATGTTTTTGCAGTCTTTCTGGACATCTCCTATGCCTCCCTCACCTCACTTCTTTCTCCATTCTTTTTTTCTCCTAAGTCTCCATTTGTTTCATGGAAAATAGCTCATTCCTGAAAATATCTTCAAGGGAAAAGAGTGTGTTGTGTACCTTAGATGCACCGAAAATGCAGAAAACATTCCCAAACAAGCAAAGCATTGTCTGATCTTCTACGCCTTGGTGTTCCTTTTCACAGGAGGAAAACTTTTCTCATCCTAAAGAGGCAATAGAAAGTGGAAGAAATGATGAGACAGAAAAGATAGTGCTGTCAAGCCAAGTATGCTAAGGCCTAGACAGGTCTCGCTTTGTAGGCTAATTCTATGCTTTTTGAGCAATGATGAAGAAAAGTTTACAGTCTCCAATAACATGGGTTTCCTGATCTTATTTATTTCAACTTAAACAATCACCAAAGACCCAGAATATTCTTTTACCAGATATATATGCACAAACACCACTGTAAAATAACTTCTTTCGCCAACACATCTCTAGCCCAAAGCATGTGCATCCCTATCATGCATATGAGGTGGTAAGATTTTAAACTGAGGTTGCATGCGTGTGGGTGTGTGTGTGTGTGTGTATACACATGTAATGTATATAAACTCGTGCATCTTATGTTTTAAGAAGAAAAAGGAAAAAACAATCCGAGCCTCAGCAAGAATTTGGTTCCATGAATCATTTTCCCAGAAGTTCTCATATTGGGTTTTCTAACATCCTAGCTGCACCAAACAATGCCTAATGCCTAAGACTTTTTGGGACAGGGGAGAGGACATGGAAAGCCAAGAGACACTGAGACAGGGATTTACCCATGTGTTTACCATGACATTTGGCAACAAGGAAGACTTCACTGCATTCCTCAGCCACCCTAATCACATTGAGTTCTCTGCGACCTTTTCTGCAGCAATTGAGAAGATTGTGCTGCTTGATTTCCCACCTGTGCTTTTGAAGCCATCGCCACCAGCATGAATGACCAAAAGTACATTTCGGGACAATAAGAAGGCTATCATCCCAAGATCATGGCACTACTTCACTACTCTCTCTGTGTGCTTGCTTCCCTAATTATGTCTTGTTACTTCCTATCATTAAGTTGGTGTATGTATCTTGTCACTGTTGATAATTTACTTTATTGTTCTCTAATTTTTTTTTTTTTCGAATAACTGAGTGCCATACTCGCAATTGAGCGGCTACCCACGATTGGAATAGCCCCAGTACTCACATGAACAAAGTTAATCTGAGGATGAGAATTGAGGATGACTTCACGTGTACCGATTTGAGGCTCTGGATTTTAGATATAGGCCTAGAAATCTAGCACATTTCCTCACTAATGAAATACTGGAGACTGGCAATTTTCATTATCTTTGGATCAATCATCTAGGGGTAATGGTAAGCGAAGGGAGATATTAATCATACAATTCATTCATGCGGATTTAATGAAGTAGAGAAGTCTATCAAGAGCCTATATGATTGTTATGTGGTCTTGAGGTTAAAAGGTACATCCTGTAGAGCAGCTAGAGGATCCCTGCCCCGTTGTATTGACTGAGAGTGTTAACACAATTAAGAAACAAGAAGGGCACAAAATGAGTGTATACAAAACGTGTACTCTCTAAGGTGGATGCTTGGTAAAATGAGGAAAGATGAGATTAAACATGAGGTGATTCATGTAAGGTTAGTAGTATCTTCATAAATAAAAAAATGTGTTCTCAAGGGTAGTTTGGGCATTTTGTAGGAGTGCATCGATTAGAGGGAACCGACTGATAAGACGGGTAAACTATTAAAAGCTTGTATGCTAATGCATCATGCTAGATTCACCGCATCAAGCCCAAAGTTAGTTGCTAATGAGGATTGGCAACTTGATCTAATTTCTACAGATTATTCACAAGATTTTGTCGCTATGATTGATTCAGGCGCTGATCTTAATTGTATTAGAGAAGGCTTAATTCCAACAAAATACTTTGTCAAAACTAAGGAACAACTAAGAAGTGCATCTAATCAAAAACTAGAATTAAAATATAAATTACCAAAAGCAAAAGTTTGCAATCAAGGAATTTGCTTTAATACGAGTTTTGTTCTTATTAAGGACCTATCTCATCCTTTAATACTTGGATTACCTTTCCTCTATCTTTTGCATCCTATGCAAGTAACGAGAGAAGGAATTGAAACTAAGGTTTTAGGAAAGCCTATTAAGTTCTATTTTGAATATCCACCGCAGGCACAACGATGAATAGGACTGGATAAGGATTAAATTACCCAATTGGGTCTCATCGAGTGCATGGTGCAGCTCTCTGAGAGGATAAAATATGGAAGGAAAAAAAAAAAAATCTTCCTACTAATTTGATTAGTATACAAATATACTAAAGTGTATGGAACAAGGCAAATTTGAACCATCTTTACAAACCAACCCCCAACCCAGCTAAACAAAAAAACCAAGTAACTTATGGCATAATAGCAATAATTTGATTGCAGTTGTGGCTTTACAAAATCAGTAGGTGCAATATTAACAATATAACCATCATGAGTTAATTACCAAAAATATATGTATATAACCATCATGTCTTGATGTAAAAAGATTTTTAGGTAACAGTAAATAATGTACTTCGTAGATATCATAACATACTGTATCATAAGTTACTGAGACTATATAACTTGCACAAAAGAATTCTGCTGTCCAAATTCCTACATCTCTTTCCATTTTGTATGAATCTACGGTTGGCAATAAGTGACCACTTCGTTAATCAAATACTTGCATGTTGTTGTATCCATCAAAATACACATACAACAAATGAAGTCCTAATCCCAAACTAAAACCGCTATTTCATCTACCAATCAAGACTCCATCTCGTTAGCAGGATCCACAGCCATCTCTTCCTTGAAAATTGATGCCAGTATGCTAGCATTCGTGTTCCTGATCAAATAAACTAAAACAAGGTGAATAAAAAGTTGTCAAGTGGAGATTAAAAGTAACAATATATTTTAACCGCATCGTAATTATTTAACATAGCATTCACCACACATATTTTAATTATGTCCTATTAACATATGTCAACATGATAGCTATATGCACTTTCATCATGACATCAAGCACAATCGTATCAATGCCTTGACATGTAAGGCCAGAAATCCGCCAAAAGTTCTCAGTCATCTATATGTTGTTATGTATAGCAACTAATTCAAGTTCTTCCAGTGACCCAAGCCTTGTGTCCTTTGCTTCAATAGCTGTGAATGCTCAAGCCATCCACGGATTGGTTACTCTTAGCCAGCATCAGGGCCAGTTTCGTTTATCTGTCGTTTATGGTGCACACAATTTTGTGGACAGAAGAGTGCTGGGGGGGAATCTCTTGAATGTCAGTAATCAAACTGGATCAGAACCATGGCTGGTGATGGGAGACTTTAATGTCATTTCGGATGAATCTGACAGAATGGGAAGCACTACGAGATGGCTGCCTTCGTTCAATGATTTTGGGAGCTGTCTGAATCAGGCTAGACTCGTCTCTGGGTTGAGATTTACATGGTCTACTTCTTATGGCACACTTCGTAAAGAGAGGAAAATTGACAGTCTTATTCAATGAAGCTTGGCTGGATGTTTTCTCCTTTTCTGAGGTTACTTTCCTTGCGCTTGGTGTGTCCGATCACAGTCCTGTGGTGACTCGGATGGCTGATCCTGTTCACACTCGTAGGCCTTTCAAGTTCTCTAACTTCTGGATGGCTAATACTGATTTCAGTACACTGTTTCGTCAAGCTTGGGATACTCCGGTTCATTGTTATGTGATGTTCCGGGTGTACTACAAATTAAAGGGCCTTAAGACCTTACTGGAAAAACTCAACAGGACTAAATTTAATCTTATTTCTCATCAGGTTAAGAATGCTAGCCAGTGTCGGGAGCAGAGTCAGGCTCAACTTTTCCAGGACCCCTCAAATGTTGAAGCTGCCAATCGTGAGAAAGAGCAGAGGGCTACTTTCTCTCAATTAAGGCTCCAGGAGGAAAGCTTCTACAAACAAAAGTTGCGTGTTAAGTGGTTGGCTGACGACGATCAGAACACGAAATATTTCCACTTCTTTGTTAAACAGCGGCAACTTTAGAATCAGATCTTGTCTATTCGAAATGGAGAAGGCTCGGTTATTGAGGATCCTGCTGAGATTAAGATGAATCGTGTGGATTTCTTTAAGAACCACCCTAGTCAATTGAATGGGTTGGTTTTGCCTAGCCTTGAGGACGTCAAAGGCTTCATTGAGTCTCCTCTGGAGGCTGGAATTGCCAATGACTTGATCAGGCCAGGCCATTTTCTGCAAAGGAGATCAAAGCTGTGTTTTCCTCCCTTGCAAAAAATAAAGCTCGTGGCCTGGATGGTTTTAATGCTGAGTTTTTCATTAAGAGCTGGGATATTGTGGGGGGCGGATATCATCGTTGCTGTGCAGGAATTCTTCCAGTCTGGTAAGTTGCTTCGGGAGGTCAATGCTACCATTATTTCCCTCATACCTAAGGTGGAAAATCCTTCGGGATGGAAGGACTTCAGACCTATTGTCTGTTGAAACACTATTTATAAGTGTATCACCAAGCTGTTGGCTAGTCGGCTGGCTCCCTTGCTGCCATCTATGGTCCACCAGACTCAGACAGCTTTTGTTAGTGGGAGACACATTAGTGACAACATTTTGATCGCCCAGGAATTGTTTAGTGGCTTTCATCTCCAAACTTATCTGCCCAAGTGTGTGGTTAAGATGGACTTCTCAAGGCGCATGACACCCTGTATTTGGAGCTTAGGGGATCTCGTATCCCTATGCAGTTTATTGGGTGGATTGGAGTTTGTATTGAAACAGCCAAGTTCTCGTTTAGTCTCAATGGAGAATTGACTGGTTTCTTCGGTTGTAGAAGAGGGCTCAGGCAAGGGGATCCCATGTTCCCTTGCCTTTTCGATTTGGTATGGAGGTCTTCTCAAGCATGGTCAATAGGATCGCCAGCAAACCTGATTTCAGTTTCCATTGGAGATGCAAACAGACTGGACTAACCCACTTGTTTTTTGTGGATGACGTTTTGTTATTTGCTGAAGTAAATGGTCAGTCCACTAACTTATTGAAAGAAGCTATCCTTTTATACTCTAGCTGGAGGGACACTGGGAGGGCAGTTGGCGCACAGTCATGTTGAGGTTCTGAGGAGGGTGCCTAATAGAATCCTACAAGATCCATTCGTTCCTTTTTCTTTGACAGAGAGTCAAAACTTCATCCGGATGGACAGTGCTCAAACTCTCGGAATGCAATCTAGACAGCAGGCCCTCCCCTTTCTGACTGGATTGACTCAGGGAAGGGTCAATCTCCTCGACTATATTTAAAGGGTATTGTCTTCTGCAACTGAAAAATTACATAATTCTTTCCAAGCGCTCTCTGATTGTGGCTGAAGGGGACAAACCTAACTGCTGTTGGTATTTATTCAAGCTTAAAAACAATTATGAGAAGTTGCACACTGTTCTTTTTTCCTGGTTCTATTGCGCATACATCAGCTTGTTTGTCAGCCATTTGGGTGGCTCTATCATGTTATACATAATGTTTAATTAATCTTTGTACATACAATAGGTAGTCCCTCAAAAATGAGCGGCCTCACCTTCAAAAAAGTCAATAAAGAATATTTCTGCAACAAATAGTTCACTCTCTTCCAATTTGACGGAAACGTTAGGATAAATGGATCTTCAAGGAAGACAACACTAAAGTGATGCAAGCACAGACGGAAATAAAATTACCGCAATCCAAAGTCTGTTGGGCAATAAAACCCCAACCGAATAGAACAAATAACAAATAAAAAAAAATTAGAAATAAAATAAACACAAAAATTTATGTGAAAAACCCTTTCAGAAAAAAATCACAAACAAGAAGAAGAAACTCCACTATAGAAAAGTATTACAAAGAAAAAATTTGAATGGGATGATCAGGAGAGGAGGAGGAGCCTTTCTTTTATAGGCTCTCTCCCCCTTCTCTTTTCATTTTGTTTCCGATGTGGGATGGCATCCTAAATGAATAGTGCCTACAAAGTCTGAATATGGATCGAAAAAGTCTTGTTGAACTAGAGGAACAACTACCCTAATACCAACTCCTCCTTTCTCACAAAACAAACCTTGGAGGAGATTCTGTGCTTAACCAAAACCCACACTGGGTTGCGTGGAATGCAGACCAATACAATCCGCGGAACAAAAATGGGAATGGAGTACACTACATGTAATAGAACGTAAAACGATAGGACCAGGGTATAAATATGTACATGTTTTTCTCCTAAGCTGATCTTTAATGAGCTTATAAAACAAAATGGTGGAAAAGGCAAACGAATGGGCTGCATATTAAAATTTCCATCCCCTTCAAAATCCTAGAAGTGGAAAAAGTGTCCCCTCTTGGAAAATGCTTTCTTCTTCATTCATCACTTTATTTATTACTTGTTATTTATCACTCGGTTGGTCCACGGAATGAAATAGAATAGGTATTTCATAAAAATATAACATATAAGGCATAATTTCTCCATAAAGCATAAGTGAAATAACTACTCCCATGAGCCATTGGGAGAATGGGTCAGGAATAGACACCAATAGCCAAGAACTTAATAGCTATTACTTACCTATTTCACTCATGGACCTTGAAAAAAGTTATTCCTCACTTACTTCACTCATTGTTTCTGGTATATTTTATGAAATACCTATTCCGTGAACCAAATGGGTGGTTACATATTAAGACTATCCTTTATGCAGTGTTATTGTTCCTATTTAGGTACAAATTTTTAAAAGGATAACACAATTTTTATCCAAACGAATTTATTTTGGGGTACCTTCATGCTGAATTATAAACAGTGGCTCTGCGTAAAAGACAAGCCCATATATGTTTACCCGCAAATTGTCTTCAATGAAGCTGTGATTCATCTCTGACTCAAATATAATCCACAGATACATAATGCTCTCCGTAACATATTGATACCCAATTATCGGACTAGGAAATCAAACACACTTTCGTTATATAACACGAATGAACATGGAGAGGGAGAGAGTGGAGAGACATATCTCTTGAGCGGTGGCGATCGGAGCTGCGAAAGTTAGGGTTCTTTTGCGAGGAAAAGCCGTCGAAAATGGAGAAAGGAAATCCACATTGCTTTCGGTTCGATTATTCTAACCCTACAGCTGACATCAATTCCATGGACACAACAAAATCCCACAAATACTACGTGTCTGGTCGCATGTTGCATGTCGTCGCTACTTTCGGTATAAACTATGTGCCAATTGTGTAAACGTAGAATTAGTTGCACTGATATTATCGTTCATCAAAACATTTTCTTATTGGATTCGTACCACTTGGGATCTCTTGTGAGTTTTTTTTTATTTATCAAATCTTTTATGTCCACGGCAGCTTTGTGGTTAGTCAAAATGGTACTTATCACTCACTTATTATCTAATAACTTAATAAATTTTTAAAATTTATAAATTTCAATAGTATGGATTAGAAAATCTTTATAAAATCTAGAAACTTATAAATTTTTATATAATTTCCAGACGTTTAGGACACTCATTTGAATTATGGGAAAAATACAAGATTATATGATCATCTATTTATAGATGAGTAAGCTAAACATCTTAAAATTACATAAAATCTCATAAATTTATAGATTAAGTAGTATTTTCCAAATGCATATGATTAAAAGTTACACATTTTAAAAGTATATTAAGTTATTGAGGGACATGTGGGTGACAAGTATCATTTCAACCAGCAGGGGAGCCGTTTCCATGTTAGTAGAATTATTTGGCGTCTACTAGTTTCTTTCCTCTTCCTATTTTCTCTTTATCTGCAATTTTTTTGGCGAAAATTGAGCCTAACCTCTAGTGGCTTAGTCGAGTTGTAAGGAAATAACTCCTTACCATTTGAAAATCAATACTTAACCCCTTATATGTTTTTATTGGATTTGTTAAATTTAGTTTTCCTGTTAGAAGTTAACAATTTGTACATCGGAAGTGTTATAAAATGACAAAATTGAGTTTTAATATCCTAAAGTACACATACCTTGATAAAAAGTTAATTAATTTCATCATTTTATGACAACTGAGATGCATAAACTTTTAACTTTAATGGATTAATTAATTATTATAACTCCAATGAAAGCATGAGGTTGTAAGTGTTGATTTTCAAAATATAAGGGAGTTTCTTACAATTCAGTCAAATCATTGGGGGTCATGTGCAACTTTCACTTTTAAAGAATCTTGTTCTGCCAAAAGGAAACAAAAAACCCAAAAATTGTTGAATCTACCACATAAGTGATTTACCTCATTTGTCACCAAAATAACTATTTGATGTTTATTTTACAAATTTTAATCTTATGACTCTGTTAGTAAATATGTGATAGATAGAAGAATTAACAAAAAAAAAAAAAAAAAAAGAAGAAGAAGAAGAAGAAGGATTTTTCTCAAGAACACGGAAAAAAAAAACATATTTTTTGCAAGAGTAATACTACATGCTCATCATTAACACAACTTTTTTCTCGATAGTGCCACATGTCAAAATTTTAATGGTACTTTATTATTATTTATCAAAATATTACTTAAAAATAGCCACATAAATTTTATCACGTCATCTATACTTACTATTATAAAGGCAAAGAACTTTTTGGTTCCATCAACTAAAATTAATTTAAAATTTTAATTTTAATTTTTTTACAGTTATGAAAGTTACTTTCTTAACCACTGACCCCTCAACTTTTCTTTTTACGCCTTCCACTTTTATCTTTTTTAAAGTACATACTCATTTTTTTTCTTTACAATTTTGTATTTAATCTTTTATATTTTAATAAAAAAGTCATTGAGCAGTACATTTCACGTGCGATACGACTATTATACTATTATAAAGGCAAAGAACATTTTGGTTCCATCAACTAAAAATAATTTAAAATTCAAAATTTAAGATTCAAAATTTAAATTTTTTACAATTATAGAAGTTATTTTTTTAACCACTCACCCCCCAACTTTTCTTCCAACTCCTTTCACTTTTATCTTTTTTTAAGTACATATACATTTTTTTATTTATTTTTTATAATTTTGTATTTAGACTTTTATATTTTAATAAAAAAGTCATTAAGCATGTACATTGCACGTGAGATGCGACTAATTATATTAATGTGAAAAATATGTAAATGATATACATATAGCATTACTTTTTATTTTAATCTTCAAATATAACACATATTATACGGATACAAATTATATGGCCACATTTAACATGCAATTTTCTATTCTAAAAGATTCTGAACAGATAAAATGTGGTTTCAGTGTAATTGTTAACTTCGGACTAGTGGTGCAGTTGGCAATTCAATAACTTTTGGGCCACTGCTTCCTCTTGGTCCCACTTTGTCTCCCATCTTCCTCCTTCCTACTTTTTACTTGATTTTATTTCTTTAATTAATAGAAAGGCTGATCAGTCCGTGGAATTTTGTTTAGAATATCTGATTCTTATTTGATGAAGCAACTGATAAATCTACCCCTTTTTTTTTTCAGGATTTTCTTAAAATACCTCAATTTTTTAAAATTATATTCTGAAATTACGAGTTCTATCCCCCTTTCATTTTAGCCTTATGACACGCGTGAAACCCATGGCCTTCCCACACATGTCAAAACACATAATACAAGAGTAAAAAAATTTAACCAACTATTGAAACCGCGATTTTCTTAAACTCGCTGTTTTGAAAGCGAGTTCAGATGTGATTAGCCACTTAGACGCTTCATAGACACTTTACAGGCACCTTTAGGACTCGACCTTCTAAAATGCAATTTCATTTCCATTGTATCATCCTCGTGGAACACAAATTTGCTATAAAATTTCCAAAGCATTTCTGAATCAAGCTTTTCAAACTTTCTCTTCCTCATTCAAAGTTGTGATGGACTCATCAATAATTCTAATACTTTGCTATTAGGGAGGAGAAATCACAGAAAATTTAGTCTCTAAGTTACATAAGAGGTAACGCACATATGATGATTATGCAATCTAGAGGTGCAACTCTCAAATCTTTGCTTGACTAGGTGTGCTCATTGTTGTTTTTCGAATGCAACCCATATAGAGTAAGTGTTGCATTTAAATGTACCGTAACGCTTGTGTTAGGAGCATCTATGGTGTATTTGTTATGCCGTTTGTACGATGTCAATATGGTACAATACATGATTAACATGTATATAGGGTATCCAATGTCAACAACATAGAGCCTTATGTGAAGGTTGATTTGATTCAGTACCCAATGTAGCAAAATATAGGCACATAAAGTACAATACTGATGAGTGGGCGCAGAGTCAATGATTAATCAAAGGACCCCCGAGACAGATGCCAGTCAACAATATCGATAGATCAATGAGACCTTTGCGAGCCACATATCCTGACCAACCAAACAATATCTAGGCAGTGTTGTGCCACGGTAGGGCTCCCACTCGAAGTCCTCCTCTACCATGATGGCAAACTAGAAGCGGTAAACAACAAGTACATGGTAAGGGTAGTCTCAAGCATAAGCAGTTCGTATAAGGACGTGGGGAAAGAGATTACGTATGACTAAAAGACTAAAAGATGACTTTTTGGGTGTATTTTATAAATTTGGATAGTTTAGTGGAATGTTGACTTACGCCTTATGACTATAATTTAAATCCAATTTTTGAGGCTTAGTTGATATTAGATGTACTTGATGGTGCTATTTTGATGTCCGATGAAGCACTCCTCTATTTAAGTGGTGTATAAACTTAAAAAAGAGATGAAACGAAAAGCGCTTCCAGTAATGCCGCCAATTTTTGATGATGCTTTGGGCAGTAGAAATTGAGGGTATTGCACAGGGTTTCAAGAAATTGGAGCAATACTCTATAACTATTGCAAGGTCATCCTGTTTTGTCTTTTCAAAAGGCTTTGGCGATTGCGTATGTACTGGCTCTAGATTTTTTTTTTTTTTTTTGAAGTTGTTTATACTTCCCCTCGCTTGCTTGGTAAAGTTCTCTATTTGTCAGGAAAAAAGTATCTCGGGAAATATATATATATAGATATAGATGTATAGATAGATAGATATAGATGTATAGATAGATAGATATATAGATACTTGAAATGCTTAGAAAAATAAGTCAATCAAAAATACATTACACAAAGAGCAACTAATTAAGCCTAAGAAGGACCCTCATTACAATTGCATTACTGATAACTGAAATCACATCTGCAATTACAATAATATACAGTCAATTCTGGCTCAAGGGTGGCGGAGCATCTGAGCTGATGAGAGCAACAAAATCTGTCTTGGTCTTCGACAGCGTACTTTTGGTTGTAGATAGATGCTGCCAACTTAGGGCATAGAGTGCCTAAGCTTAGTGTGCTTCTTGTTCAATAGGAAATGCCTTGTAAATGATAAAAATATAATATATAATTTTCGTTCTCCTATTTCAGAAAATGTTTTCAAATTAAAAATTGTTAGTCATACTTTTCATTGCTCACACTAGCCCAAGAACAAAAAAAATTAATGGGCCTAATTTTTCATGGTCCAAGCAGTCCAAGAAGAAGAAAAAAAATGACTGGGCCTAATTTTTTATGCTCCAAGCAACAGAAGAACGAAGAACAAAATTTATTAGGCCTAATTTTTCATACTCCAAGCAGTTCAAGAAGAACGTAAAAAAAAATTCATTAGGCCTAATTCTTCATACTCACCCTAGCCCAAAAAGAACAACAAAATTATTAGTTCTAATTTTTACATGCCCCTAAGCAGTCCAAAAAGAACAACAAAATTATTAATCCTAGTCTTCCACTGATCCCAGCAAGCCAAGAACAACACCACAAAATTATTGGTACTAGTACAGTCTCACACCACCCCAAGAAGAACAAAAAAGATTATTGGGCTTAGTTTTACATGCCCACAGCCCACGGATAACAAAACTAAGTTATTAGGCTTAATCTTTCATGCCCAATGACTTTTTGTTATAAAAAGGAAAAAAAAAATAATATAAACTCGAAATCTTACATGCTTTAACAAATAAAACAAAATAGAAATGAAATCGAGATGTCGAGCCCTCGAATCGATATGAAACAATATGCTTGGTGGAATGAACGATTGGGGATATCGGTTGCCAGATTTGGGGCATCGAATAAGCAACAGGAAGAAGTGATGAGAAAACAGAAACCAGCGCTTCGAAATCTTGAGTATAAATCATGGCAGTTTAAAAAAGGGATGGGAGAGCGAATGTGCATCGTCGGAGGAGAAGAAACACGAAAAGAAAGATAGAAAAGAAAGAGGCACTGGGGTGAGTGAATACATCTAAACTCGCGCCTTCAAATCATGAGTTTACAATAAATGCTACTACCTGTTCATGTGCGATGGGGAGTCATAAAAGAAAAATTAAACTAGTGGTTGCAAACCACGAGTTTAATAGTTTCATTCCCAATTTGCGTGTCAACTTGTTCGGGGAAAATAAAAAATAAGTAAAACTGCGGTTCCAGATCTTGAGTTCACAATTTTTTCCCGGTGTTAGAGTGCTACAGGGGTGTGTTAGCTGGACATCAAAGAAAAAAGGGGTAGAACCCGCGGTTTCAAAACGCAATTTTAAAAAGTTGGAGTATTTTTAAAAAATCCTAAAAAGGTGGGATAAGTTTATCAGTTTGCTTTTTCGAATACGGATTCTAACAAAAAAAGCTTTGTGTGTTTGCTTGATTGCTACTACGATTATTAACTAACTAAATTATTTTATTTTTATTAATATACATAGATTCAACCAGTATTATTCTTACAAATATAAATTTAAAAAGAGAATATGTATGTGAGGTGCATCTCATGTAACATGGGTGAGGCATAAGAT
>JAXCHL010000203.1:0-125000 GCA_034195605.1 Santalum album
ATGGAGAAAGGGAATGGGAAGCTTTTATGAGTTTTTATTTAAGTATAAAAGATTCACTTATCCAACTTAAGTGTTCTCATCATAAATAATTAACCCAAAAAAGGAAAAAGGAAAAAGAGAAAAAAAAACCCTAAAAGGAAAAGGTAAAAGTAAAGTGCTAATATAAATAGGGTTAGTTTATGCATCCTGAAAAAATTTATTTTGAATAAATTTTATCAATCACTTGTGTATATGGGATTTATTTTTATATGTAAGTAATGAAATTTATTTGAGGTTAATTTTTCCTAAAAAAAAATATATCCCCCATATCAACGGGGCAAAAGTGAAGGGCATTTTCGTAATAAAAACGGAATACGGGGGAGTTGGAGACAGGAATTGCTTCCAGCTGGAAGAGAAGGCATCAGATCCCCTTGGTCAAGCCTATATATAACACCACGATTTTCTCTCCCTCCCTCAACTTCTCTTCTGCAAATCTCTTCTTCGATCGATCCCACTTTTCTCTCAGCTTCGAATTCATGGCGGACCAGCTCAACGATGAACAGATCTCCGAATTCAAGGAGGCTTTTAGCCTTTTCGACAAGGATGGCGATGGTTTGATTATTCTCAATCTCTCTCTCCTTCTGCGTGTAGATCTGTTTGATTATTGATCCACGGATCTTTAATTTTTCCAATGTTTTAGGATTATAGTTTTGATTCGATGACATATGCGTACTTGGGTCTTTTTTTTCCCCCCAATTTTATGTTTTTTGTTTCATTTTGGTAATGAGGAGGAAATCTAGGTGTTGGTAAATTTAGATGTTGATTACTGTGATGATAGTTCTGTAAACACACACACACACTCATATATTTATTTTTATAAATTAGAAGGATGTGAGGATGGATTTTAGTGTGATCATGAAATATTTGTCTGAATCCACTTATGTTTTGCGAGCTAGCTTTGTTGCCTTTGGACCCTCGATTGATGTACGGATGAGAGGTTGGTTTGTGTTCTTGAGAGATTTTTATAGTGATCTTTTGCTTGAATTGAAGAAAACACCTATTATATGATATATGTCTTCCGTTTGGGCACTCGTAATTTCTTTAACAAATCTCCTTGTGATAAGTTTCAGCTAGGGTCGGACTTTTGTACCGAAAGAATGAAGGGCCGACTAGTTTGATGCCTTCTCTACTCTTGTTAGGGCAGCGTTAGAATTGAAAATTTCATCCAAATGCAGTTGAAGTTAAAAACTGGATTGTTAGTGAGGCATGATACTAAAATATCTGGCATTTTGTTTATTTTAATTTGATTCTTTCTTTACGTATGACCAAGCAAAGAAAAGTAGATTCCGTGATACTTATGTAGTGTTCTTTCATGCCTACTAACTTCTTTTAGGAGCCCAATAAATTTTCAAGAATCTAGCTGTTTCTCCAAACACTGTTTTCACAACTCAAACCTGTGATATTCTGCTCACAAAGCAATCATGCTAGTTGAACATAACTAGGCCACACACCTTCAATTTCCCACAAGGCTTCCATGGTGCACCTGCAATGAGATGATGTGCCTTGCACGTCAGCTCATTATTTATTATCTATGCTTGCATGATATATTTAATTCTGGTTTCTTACCTGTTCATGTTGCCTGTGAAAAGGCATTCTTCCAAGTACTTTCCATGTCCGGAAGGTTTCAGATCAGTGCTGATATGTGTGTGTGTGTTCCATATAGTGTGCCCCCAATGGTTTCTAGCCATTTTCACCTGCATTCTTCTAGTTAGGAAGATGAAGGTCAATAAGTAGTAGGAAGTCGAGTTTGGGTCACTTTCCCTGACCAATATAAATGCAATGGTCTAAATTTATATTTTAATTCTTTGGTAGGCTGCATCACTACTAAAGAGCTTGGGACGGTGATGCGGTCGCTTGGGCAGAACCCAACAGAAGCCGAACTGCAGGATATGATTAATGAGGTTGATGCTGATGGAAATGGAACAATTGACTTCCCCGAGTTCCTCAACCTTATGGCAAGGAAGATGAAGGACACAGACTCAGAAGAAGAGCTTAAAGAAGCTTTCCGGGTGTTCGACAAGGACCAGAATGGCTTCATTTCTGCAGCCGAGCTCCGCCATGTGATGACAAATCTTGGAGAGAAGCTGACTGATGAGGAAGTTGATGAGATGATCCGTGAGGCTGATGTAGACGGTGATGGGCAAATCAACTATGAGGAGTTTGTCAAAGTCATGATGGCCAAGTGAGGATCCATAAACCAAAACTTGAACTTTAAATCCTACGAGATTTCTATTTTGCGTTAGAAAATGTTAATTCCGTATTATTAGCTTTATGTGAGTTGTCTGTTTTTCCTGTTTGCATTGTTTTGTAGCGCCTTCTGTCTGCTTGCTTTCCCGGCTCTGACCTTGGTAGTTTGGGATTTTAGTGTTCCATCGTTGATTATTATCTTTGGAACCTTTAACCTAGAGTTTGTGAAGTTGATGGTTTTGTTTCAGTAACTCGCCGTGCTTGATATATTGAAACTTGTGGGCGGTTTCTTGTTGTGTGCTAGCGTTGTAGGGAGCATTCACTGTTCAATTGGTCACTCTCTTAGTTGATTCCTTCTTTGATTAACTTGTTATCAATTTACAAACCCTGGCCCTCACAGGATGATATTCCCCCGATTGAATGCTTCGAGTCAACCTGCTATATCCCCTAGTTTTCTTCTTTTCTATTGCTCCCCCCTCCCTCTTCCTCCTCGATGAATGGCTTGAGATTTCCTCCCTCCCATGGAAGAAAACTAGAGAACTAGGGCTCGGTCCACTTCTTTGAGTAATTTTGTGGGGACAAACTGACCAGTGCACTTTACTAAGTTCAGCATGAGTTGAGTCGGGTCGGGTCTCTCTCTCTCGCTCCCTCCCTCCCCTCCTTTTTAGCTCTTTGTTGTTCCAATCCAAATTGGTGAGAATCATTTCTGGGCAAAAGTTTACAGCCATCAGCTAAAGGAGATGGCAGCTTTTTTGTTGTTCCAATCCAAATTGGTGAGATCCATTCCTGGGCTAAAGTGTACCCACCAGCTAACGGAGATGGATCCTCCACTTCAAAGGTTGTTCCTCTACCCCACACCACCGCCACCACCAACAGAAAAAAAGAAAACAAAAAAAACAAAAAAAACAAAAAAAAAAGGCAAAAGGAAAAACAATATAAAGAAGTGGATTTTGTGCCCTTTTGGGGATATTTTGCATTAGGAACAAGCTCCAAATTATAGATTCTTTTAAAAAAAAGATTATATTTTGCTTTTGCTAGCAAAATTTGAAATTGTTTTGAGCTTTCTACAGGTTTATTGAATGCCTGTTTTTAGAAAGCTATTTTGAACTCTTCCATCCATTTTATTATTGGAAGTTTTCATTGGGTTTTTTTTTCTTCAAATTATTCTGTTTTTTCCGGTCAAGTTGTATTTTTTAGTCCAATCTTTAACTGAAATTATAGACCTTGTCTAATTTTTACTATTAGATTATTACATCCTAATCTTTTTTAAGTGATACAATTTTAATTCAAGGCTAAGCACCGTTTCGGTTTGTTCGTTTGATTCTCTTCCATATCCTTTCTTTTTGTTCGTTTTTTCAGTTTGGGCATCTAAAATAATTTGTTTCTGACTTTTCATGCCCATGTCGTGAAGAAAAATTCGCGTGTTTTCAAAAAATTTGAAAGAAAAATGTTTTGAATTTAGAGATTAAATTTGTGGTATAGCGTACTACTTTTCAGCTCTTGGTGGGTTTTTATTAGATCGCAGTAATACATAAATAATAAACAAATCCACTATTGGAAACGAATCTCTTTATCTCGTGGCTGTATTTTGATCCCAATGCACAATTTAATATTCCTAATAAATAATTTTAGTTTGCCCAACTAGATTATTATAGTAGATCCAAAAAAGAAAAAAACCTAGATTATTGTAGGGGGGAAAAAGTTCTTTACTATTCATATATTTTAAAAATTTCATTCACTTCATTTCTTCTTCCTGCTTCAATCATTATGTTGATGCTATTTTGGGATAATAATGTACGGTGGATATCTGATTCTAGATGAAAGGTCTCATCCACTTTACCTTTGAGTAATCTCTTCAAATAATTTTAAAAGGGACTCTTCGAAATTTGTCACCTCATTATTTCGATGTGAAAGATATACAAATAGTATTATTCAATTTCTTTCCCTCCAAATTCAATGCAAGTATTTACATTGTTGTTAATCGAACAATTTTTTGTGGTCGATAAAAATGAAGAATTAGGAGAAAATAAAATAAGAGAAAAAGGCAATATAATTCCAATCTTATGAAATTTGTATGAGTTGGCTCCTAGAACGACATAATTTTACTTACAGTAATTCTTGCTATTTACATTTTTTTTAACAAAATTACGTCTTTTTGAGGATAAGTTCACGTAAATTACATAAGGCTGAACTCATATTCTATTTTTACATGAAATAAAACCCGAATGGTAATAGGGAAAGCTCATAATTCACCTAATAGCGGTTTCTCTTTGTGTGTTTCAACTGCAGGAGGAGGAGGCAAAGAAGAAAGGAAAGCGGAAAAGCAATGGAAAGAAACAAGAAGTCCAGCGTTCGCGAGAAAGGAAGCCGCCGGCTCAGCCAGTGTCAGTGTCGGTTCCTCTAATCACTCGCTCACTGGTGACGACTCCACTTGTAAATCACTCATCCCTTCCTCTACTTTTCGATCCGAAATAAATCTATTCATTTCCGCACTCCCAACGAATCTCTTAGTCGCAATATTAGGTGAACCCACGAATGTGTATATGAGACCCACCTTATTATGCAAGCACAGTCACGCATGAATGTTTGGCTCAGTGTGCACTTTCGACTTTGAATCAACAGTGATCAAATTCCACCTACATCAGAGTTTGAGAGAAGCGCCTGCACTTATCATCCGTCCCCCAAGACCAAGATAGAGGAAAAGTGGAGGTAAAGTTTAAATTACACGAAGTTCTTACTCGAGCTGGAGGTAAAAAAAAAAAAAAAATCTTGAACAAAACAAGCTGACAACAATCTTTCAGCCTGAGTCTAATAATCACACATGTTTCAACTAAATGCAGAGACATTGTTCTGGTACAATATAACGAGGAAATGATGACAGATGCATTATATCCTACAGTTAAGGACTAACGATCCGGTGAAAACTTTTTACGCTTATGTACAAATATACATCCATTCATGACACGCCACGAAAGCAGAGAGCTTGAATAAAAGAAACTGTTCGAAGGAAAAAAAAAAAAAAAAAAAGGTCCATTTTCCATGGAACTCATTGAATGGGACTATGCATCACATCGGTCAAGAGTCGGTGCGTAGGTTTCACTAGAAAAACAATCACCAGATAACATTCTAACAGCCTCGACCTTGTTAAGGAAATGCAAAAATAAATTATAAATTCAGTATCTTATAAAACAGAAAACTTTACCTGAGTTCTTCGAAGTCACCCATTCGAAGAATCAACGTGACTGAGAAGTCGAAACCACGGACACCATTGAAACATATGCAGCTTCCCAGTTGGAGTCTCCAGATGAGCTAATATATTATTAGCTACTGCCCTTGAAGTCAAAGATTCGATACTGTCTTCTTAGCTTCTTTATGAGCTTTCTGCAACTAATTGAACACGCCATCCTTAAGTCTAATTCTCTAATCATAAATGGATCAACAATCACTAGGAAAACTATGCAGATGTTTAGGAATTTCTTGCTTCTGACCAAAAAATTTCTTCCAAGCCATCTGCGTGACCCTCCGCATTCAATAATCGATGTCATGCACGTACAATTTCTAAGTTCTGCATGGATTTCAGGACAACAAACCAAGCGACCCCGTTACAATTCAAACAACACATGCACGAATAACCATAACATGCCTGAAAACGGAAGAACGTCAACTTACAACAGAACATACACACTGAAACAAGTTAAACCACAGAACAGTTCTATTAACAGATATGCTTAGCATAATGGAACTTCTCTTTACAGACTCGAGGCACAAAAAGGGTTACGTCTTTTGCGGCTTGTAGAGGACAACAGTGACATACTTGGACTGGAACCTGTGTGTCATACCCATGGCAACCACAGATTGGGAAACCCATCCTTTCTCGATAAAGAGATGGTTAAGCACAATGTGTTGGGGTTTTGAGCGAGGAGGTGCCCAATCTTGATTTTGCATGCCAAGGACGGTTAGATGAAGCTGTGATGGAACTGCAACAGGCTCCTTCGCAAAATCTTCATCTCCTGGAAATGCTTGACCATAGCTAGAATCTGGTGATTGGGGAGCCTCAAACTCCACCACACTCTCCAGATTGTCAGGCACAAAATCCTGCACAGTATGGAAAAAGCTGTGTTAGTTCACATACCTTTATTTCTTAGCCCCAAAGTGCTGGTGCATAGATACGTCATGTGTACAAGTTAGATTTTGTTATCAGTTTTGGTTTTATTCTGGTTTTCATTTTTTGCTGGTCATCAGATGAGGGCAAAATTCGGGTAAAGGTCACGAATACTTTACTCAACAGTAGCATGCAAGAGATTTTACAAGTGAATGCTTCAATGAAAGTAAATTTCAAATAAGGTACAACTGACTCGCCCATTGCAAAAAAATGCATATATAATAAGTAAAGCAGACTCCATTTATGAGTGGATTTTGTCAGCTTCACAAAGAAAAGGACTATCCTCAACAACATCAGTAACAAATTCTCACGTCACAATATTAATTCCACAAGTAGTAGGACCCAACGAAGGTCATATCTGTGTGCTCTATGTAAAAAAATTTCTCCCCTTTATAAGTTGACCTTCAAAAGAGTTGCAATCCAAGAAAGTGGAAGGATAAGGAATGTGGGTAAACACGAGGAACAAATGAAATGGACGAAATTCTGGTTCCCAGGTTAAGTATTACGCTTAAGTAAATGACCACTAGGCCAATCCCTGAAGCACCAGGCAAAGAGAAAATTCAGGAATTAAAAAAAGAAAAGAACGCATGTGATATGTGTGAGCTACAACTTGACGAAAATTTTCAATATTAATGCATGGGATTCACGACCCCTAAACCCAAAAAACTCTGTAAATGCCAGCAGATTGATAAGTTCCTTCAATTGAGATTATAGTTTGCTATTAAAAATGGAATGGTAATCCATGCAACAAAAGAGAATAGATTGGTCATAACACTTGAGCAGTACTTTGTTCACATTTTTTTGCTAAAAAAGAGCCAGGTCAGCACATGGTAGTCAAATCAATTCTGCAGCTCATATAGCATGCGTACATCTAATAGAACCCAACATCCCATGGGTCTTCATCCTGTTTAAAAAACAACTGTTTAATTATCAATTATCCATGACTTAAAAATGCCGTAATGGCAGGTTCCACTGTCTGATGATTATACATATACATATAAGCAATATGGTCAATCATTACAGTTCAAAGATGCACTACAGAGAATCCAACCAATAGGACACTATCCAGATGTACACATCTGACAGTATCAACTCAGAGCAGGAGTTTGATTTTCAGTCAGGGAAAATGCATCACAAGTTAAACGTAAATAGGTTCATTCATCATAAAGCTTGGAATGCAGTGCATCAATAGACTATGCTAGATAATGCTGAACATAGACATATGCTTAATGCTTTATGGTGTTTATCCCTTCACAGCCACTAAAAGGACAGGTTACTCATAAAAGGTTGTGTTATATGTTATAGTTTGGTTCTATTCATTCGTTTCTTGGGTGTGTAATTATTACAATTCAACAAATATACAAAAGAGCATCCCCTATGCACAAGGCTCCCCGCATTGCAAGGGTCAGAAAGAGTCGCTAATCATGCATAGCCTTCCCTTCCTGTTTTGCGGAGAGGCCGTTTTACAACTTAAACTCGTGGCCTTCTAGTCACAGAGGAGCAACCTTACGAGTTGCAACAAGGCTCACTCTCAGATTCAACGAACATTCATTTGACAGATTTTATTTATTTATTTATTTTTATTTTTTTAAAGATAGATTAGTTTCAAGAAAACAAAAAATGGGATCAATAAGAATAACAAAGAAGACACAAGTGAACTGAAAGATACATACATGAACATCAAGAAGATTACAAGCATGGCCCATCTCATCTGCAGTGAAGGGAAGGTCTGGAATATATCTAAATTCCCCGTCCACAATGAACTTGTAATGGTATAAACCTGATGGCAAAACCAAAAGAACTGAGTGATCCTTGCCTGATCTTTGGAGTAACCGCCTGCAAGTACAACAATTACAAAAACAAACGTCATTGTCTTCGAACATTGTCTTCGAATTTGGGGTTCTGCGTCACATAACCCACAACCACAACAGCAAAGATTGGTACGACTTGCCGTGATGTCCAGTTGTCCCAAGATCCTTTCACGGCCACATCACTGCCTCCATAGTTCCATCTGATCATGGTAGGAATCCCTCGTTCAGGAGGATGATCAACAGCGCTGTGAGATTCATTTTGCCACATTTGGTTGATAAAGGGCAAACCATCACCCCTTTGTAAGGGAGCTACTGGAACCTGCAAATGTATAGTAAAGTCTGGAGTTCCAGCTGGAAATCATCAAATAAACATAAGAAATTTCTGGTTCATATGAGTATTAAATGAATCATACCTCTCTCTTTTTTTATCAGTAAAAGCACATTATGTTAATAGAGCACCAAGGGGGTGCCAACCCAAGAGAGGATTACAAAATGATATTTTCAATAAGATCAAGACAGCCAACAGAATGCTTATAATTATAAGAAATAACCCAGTGAAGTTTATCTCAAAGCATCAAACACCCAACTCTTTCATGGAGGTACTCTACCCTGTAAAATTTACAACAGAGATTGAAAAACTAGAAATGAACATACAAAGTATACCTGCTAAATGCAGGACATTCTCAGTACCTCCAAACCATCACAAGCAATAGAAGGCAAAACTCAGGAACTGACCAGCCAGGATTTAGATATATCTGTGTTCATATACTTCTTTAAAGTGCAGTGAGATCATACTATTAATATTCACTTCAAAAGTGTTATGAAGAAAATTCATTTCTTTGAAGTGTCAAATGCTAAAAGGTGCAGACAGAATCATGCTTAAAATTTCACAAGGAAATATACAGATGCCATAAATTTTCATGAAGACCTCTTTTTTCATCAATTATTTTCCTATGCCCTCAGTGCTACAACCTCATGTCCTTCTAAATGCCTTTCCCATAAACCTTTTTCAGCAATTTCACCTGCTACCGATCAAAAGGAAAAACAATACATTTTTAAAAAAACAAATTTTTTTCCCAAAACACCAAAATCCATACAAAATTAAGAGCTTTGCATTGACAGTTACAATTCCCAACAACTCGTTCACAATAGGATAAACGCTAATGAGATTATACATGTGAGGAGGCTGCATAAAGCGCTCTCTCTAAATGTTTGGGTTTTGCGACTCCAAAACTCAGACACTAGTGAGCATTCATTCCTGCAGTGTCCCTTTCCCTGGGTGGGGCCTTTGGATTAGGCGTTTTTGGGAGGACTCGTGTGGAAGCACAGTAACTAGTTTTCTTTCCATGAGTTGTGCGGAACGAAGAAGAACAAGGAGCATGATGCATTATCCAAGTTCTTTCGTTCATAGTGTGCTGAATTTGAAAAAACACACAGCTGCGTGGCTTGCGAGGATTCCAAAACATGTATGATTAATTCCATAGATAAAATGCGATGGGTAGCATTATTTCCGCACATCAAACCATAGCATCCCCATAAAGATGAGTGAGATTTCCCAATTCTAGTTGGTTTATATCTTATAACGTTGTTCCCCAATTTAAAGATTTCTACACTGGTTGGGCCTCGACCTCAAATGACACCCATTCCATAACAACTGTTATCAGTCAACCCTTAATAAGGAATTGAGCAAATCAGGACAGAAAACCCACTTTCCTCACAACTGATAAATCAACATCCCGATAGTGCAATGCCATGCCATGCAATGCAAATCAATCTCATAAAATTTACAATGTAAATATCAATAGGCATTGCAACTGGTAAGATATAAAAAATTTAAAACACAGAACTCAAACAAAAGCGCAATAAATTCAAAGATTCTAACCATTCCAACTATTTAACAATACGAGTAAACTGTGATACAAGACTAACCAATTCAAGCCCCGAAAACACCAAACACGAAACAAGAAAGAGAGAGAGAGAGAGAAACCTGTGGAGCGAACACGAGAGGAGATCGATAGCAACCGGGGCTCTCGGGAGGTGTGTTGCCCATGGAATCGGAGCCAGGAGGGATGGAATCCGGCGCGGTGGAGTCGCCATAGAGGCCCGTTTCTCCGTCGGATCTTCCGAAGGAATCATCCCCTCCGCCATTCTCTCTCCCGCTGGCGTTCCCCATCTTCGGGAACACCCGCAGGTGGATCTATAGAACCCCAACAGAGTCAAACATGCGAAAACCAAAAACACACAGCGCACAGGAGAGAGAGAGAGAGAGAGAGAGCAACGGTTATTAGGGTTTATCCCGGAGATTGACACCGCCGCCGGCGATCTGTTTCTGAGGAATGAGCGACAGAAAGGGGGTACACAGTGGGGGCGAGAAGATTATAAGAACTGTTTTTTTTTCTTTTCCTTTTTTTTTTTTGGCCTTTTTAGTTTGGGAAATTTGTTGGATTAAGTGTATCCTCGACCATCATCCACAGAGTCGATTATGGGCAATTTAGTCATGCAGATAAAATTATATCAACGGCACAAAAACAGCTTTTTTCCTCCTTTCTTAGCTGAGAAACTTTTTAAATTAGGTTCCTCTAACCTCCAAAGATTATCAATAATTGATAATTTAAGCACTAATATTTGGAGCGATATAATTTGACGAGATAACTATTTATGTGATTTAAGATTTTTAATGGATATTTTTATCCTCCAAACTTTGAGCATATGAAAGCATTGTCTAATCTTGGTTCATTTATGTTCATGAACAGTTTGCTAAGCTTACAACAGCTTACGAACATAGCTTGATAGTTATTTACGAGCTTATATCAACGAATACATTCATATTTGTTCCTTTATTTACTTTGTAAAATAATCAAGTACTAGTACATGTAAAATAATGTAGAATAAATAAGATTTTTTAAATAAAATTTAAAACAACCTTCAACACAAAAAAAAAAAAAAGTTAGATTACATGATATATATAACGGATATAAATATATAAATATATATGTATTTTATAATATATATTTAAAAATATGTGTTCATGATCAATGTTCACGGATATATGTTCGCGAAACGAGATTTACTATGTTGGTTTATTTAAGTTTGTGACCTCGAAATCTTGTTCAAAAAGATTTAATTAGTTTAACTAATAAACATAAATAAGTTTTAAACGAAAACTTCATTCACTTGCAGCCCTATTTATGGGTCACCTAGATTGTGCTCTAGGGCTCGTTTCTGGGCTTTAACTCCACCGGGCTTTGGGCTGGGCCCATAAGTCTCTTGGGCCACTAAAGGAAACTTGGAATTAAATGCGGGTGAGAATTATATCCGACCGAACCCGAAAGAGTAGTTCTTCTTCCTCTCCCGCTCGAAGCCCTAGTCTCTGCGCCTGAGCTCGCTGCAGCGCCGATGATTCTCTCTCCTTCCCCAAATCTCTGCAAATACTGATTCCATTCGCACTGAATCAACTTCACTTGAAGTTCGTACCATTTTTAATGAACCACGAAGAGACAGCGATGGAATCTAGTGGACTTGCAACGAGCAGGAATTGCAACGGGGATGCGACTTTCGGAGTTGCAGAGGTGAGAGTCAGTCTTCTTTTTCAAATTTTTGTTTCTTGTTCTTGCGGCTTTGTAGGAAGATTAGTACTCTGCATACTGTGAGCTTAGAGGGACAAGAACTGTTAGCTTTAGTAACAGGTGAACTGCAAAAATGGGTAAAATCCATGGAATATGAGCATATGTATCAAAAAAGTAGATTCGCCATCTGCAATGTGCTGAATGGCAATCTAGCCTACTCATTTTAAGAGGGATGATAACTCTTAGCTTTGAAATCAACAGAATATGCCCATTATATGGACTGAATGTGCGTACACAATTCATAGAACATTCCCATTAATGGCTGTGCATTTACCATATACTACCCTGTGCTGAAGGTTAATATAGCCTACTCATTGATATAGAACTTGCTTGTGTCTCCGGTTTTCCAACTTTCAGAAAGCATTGAAACACTTGGCATCGATTGATCTCATTGAGCTTTGTAATGAGGCAAAAGTGGAACAGTGTCGAGCAACCCGATACCTGCGGAGCTGTGGGTGCTATGTGCAACATGTGTTGAATTCATGTGGGCACGCCTCATTGTGTAAAGAGTGTAGCCAGCAGTGCAAGCTTTGTCCGATTTGTCGAACCCCTGTACCAAAGAATAATGATAAACTCCAGCTTCGCCTCTACTACGAGTGCATAGAAGCTGGCCTTATCTCTAAAAGACGTGATGATAGATTTACAGAGGGGGAAAATAGAGATGAGAAAGTAGTTGATGATGTACAGCGCCTTTATTCATTGTTTGATGTGGCCTTGGAGAACAACTTAGTTTCGTTGATTTGCCAGTGTATCCTTTTCTGGCCTCCTATGTTTCCTTCAGAAATTGCTGAAGCATATCTGTTTTTTTTTAGTTCCCTTTTTCACGAAATGCAGAAAAGAAAAAGGACCAGTGATAGCTTTGCATATAGGGAACTTTTTGTGGGTGTTTACAACTCGTAATTATAATCTTCTTTATAGATTAATTTTTCTTATGCTGGAGTTCAAGTTTTCTTTAACAAAAGTGAAACAGATGTTACGGACGTCTGTATGGATGAAAGTGCTGTTTCTAGTGATCCTGTTATTGCTATCCTTTTGGACGAAGTAGTTGTAAAGGACTGGTGCAAGAGGACGTTCAGACTCATCATGTCAGAACTACAAGGAATTTGTATCCTTAATATGTTATATGTTTTATTTCTGCAGAAGTTCTTATATTTGCTTAAACTCTTCTTCAATAGTCAGGAGTTTGTATGATACTTAATGTTTTAACAGACAATTGTGCAGTAGAAGAGATGAAGTCAAGGTTGGATTTGCTTCTAAATTTCTCCATACGGCTGCATGGCATTTCAAATGTGCTTGAAGTTTTGGAATCATCATTCAGGGGTACCCTATCAGAACAGAATCATGACTTGCACCACCTTCAAGAGAGCATATTAAAAACAAAACAGGTGAATTATTTAGTTGGACATGTTTATATTATTTCATAGATTCTGAAATTTTTATTTATGTTACCTTTCTGTTGTTGACTGTTCTATTCTTTATCTGCTTTTATATTCTGATTAATTGGAATAATCTTTTTTCTGTTTAATGTTGGATACTGGCATTTCTTCTGGGATCTAGCTATAGAACAGAGGGTCGTACTTTTCCATTTCAGGATGGGAACATAACATGACTGTAAATCAAACCTAGGCCTTGGTATGAAGGAAAGAGGCTTTACCACTAAGCTAGCTGCACTCATTAGTAGATGTTGATGAATAATTTTTGATGTGTTGTATTAATTTTACATTTTTGATGAGGCGACAATATTGATAGTAAGGTTTTCTAGGAAAACTGAAACATGATTGTCTAGGATACAAAAAATGACAGCTTAAGGGACACCAAAATCTTATGATTATTTCCTTGTGGGATAAACCTTTTTAACAAATCAGAACATGTATCAAGTACAGTTATCTTTTATTACAAGATATGTTGGATTCAACTATTGGTCTTCAGACCAGCTGTTTGGAAAGAAAAAGTTCAGAAGTGAGCACTAAGCCATTAGTTGACTTAGGGCCTGTTTGGGGAGCTTTTTTTAGATTCTCTGTTGGAAAAGCTCTTTTTGACTAAAAGTAGACGTTTGGGAAGTCTTCAAAAAGCTCGAAACTGCTTTCTTAAAAGCCCGAATATGTGTGCAAAAATTGGAGATCAGCTTTCGAGACAAGTTATAATAAACAGCTTCTTCGAAAAGCTATTTTTTTGCTTTATGAAAAGCTTAAAGCAGCTTTTCATAAGATCCCTCAAGCTGACACCTAAATTTCTTAATTTCAAAATGAGCATTAGTAACTTTTCCTCTTCTCAATATTGGTTTCTGACTTTCAGCATTTGGAGATAATGGTGTGGTGTGTAAGACATCAGTTTCTCGAGCATGTTAGGTCACGTTACATTAATTTATCATCATGGCGCTTTTCTGTTCGTGAGAGGAAATCAGCTGCTATTAGGCGTTCGTGGCCCGATTCAGTAAACCCCTCTGCAGAGTCCACTAGACAGGAGGGTTCCCTTTTTATTGAAGACGCGCTTTCAAATCTTGACATAGACCAGGCATACACACAAGAAACAGGAGAGTTAGATGTTGCATCCTTACAGAAGGATGATGGATTGTTGGTTTTCAGGTCTAAGATAGAGGGCGTGGCAGGATGCTATCCCTTTGAAAATCTGAGAGCTGCCACAGATGTACTCTTTTTACTGGGAAGTTCAGACTTGGTTGTGGCAAAGCAAGCAATAGTATCCTTTTCTTTGCCCCAGTTTTCTTTCTATTTTAAAATCTTATGGTAATGATACTTATCTCACCTATGTAAAATCTTCTGTCATTTGTTTCCTTAATTTAACAATAGTTTATATATTATCTCTTTGATCGGCACTGGACAGTGCCCAGTGAAAACTGGAGACATATCATGGACGACTTTGCAGCTACCTTTGGTATTGGTAAACATTCCTTATTGGAGTCTTTCACATTTTATCTAATGGATGACCACACGGATGAGGCACTGCAGGTTAGGTTTGCATAATCCCTTCAGTTTTTTTTATAATGTTTTTAGATTATATTTTGAACCTTTTGCCTTTGTTATGCTGCACCAACAGTATTCTTATTAATTTTTAGTTTGACAGTTTACTAAAACAGCCATTTAGTTATAATTTGTGACCAACACGAATTCAATTTAATAAATTTTTTGTTTGTAATATCTACACTCAGCATACTGGCATGGAAAATTATAGGGCTATTAACTTAAAGGGAGCATTGGAAAAGTCTTATTCCTTCTTTCACTTCTGCAATGAAAGAGGCCGAACATTGTCTGATAGCTATATTTGTATCCTTTTGGAATTATACTCGTAATTTAATATGTTGTTCTTAAAAGAAATGAATCTGAGGTAAATTTAATTCCCATCAGCAAGTGAAATTATGTGGTGAGTTGTTGGTGTTGCCTCTCCGAAAGAGATGGGTGAATCCAAGGCAATGCATGCTGCATGCATGGGGTTGGACTTGACTTCTGGATTCCTAGATTTCGTTCTGCATTGCCATGTTTCAGTGAGGTTAATTGAGAATGTGCAACTTTGGGACTGACCAAATGTCTTGTGCATTTAAAGATACTGAATGCAATTGAATCAGATGATTGTTGTGGTAATCTTTTCCCTTGTGGACTGGTATGTAGTCTATGTGATGGCTTTTTCATTTGCGAAAGATTTGAGGGATAATGGGGTGTAATGAGTGCAAGAGTGCTGTGGTGTGTTAGTTTTGTAACCAATCTGAAGTCAAAACAAAATTGTTGCCTCATCAATAATTTGATTTAAGTCTTTGCTTTAACACTAGCAATGCTAGCATAGTGTTGGTGTTGATTCTTGTAAAGTTATGTGACTATATCTGTGTCAACCTGTGTGCTGATTGTTTTTATTCTTCCATTGACTAGGAAGCTTGTCGCATTCTCCCAGAGATTTCTGGCCCGTCAACTCATCCTAAGATTGCACAAGTTCTGTTAGAAAGGCAAAACCCAGATGCTGCTCTTATGGTTTTACGGTGGTCTGGGCGTGATGGATCTCAGTTTGTTCCACTTGGTGAGGCTGTCACTTCAGTTCGAGTGAGAGTTGAGTGCGGGCTTGTAACTGAGGCCTTTATGTATCAGAGAACTCTCTGTATTAAAATTAAGGAAAAGAAGTCGAAGCATGGGCCATCTATAGATGCTTCAGATGATTTGAATGATGAAGGTAGGACTTGGAAAGATTGGGTAGAGACACTGGTCACTGAAATTTGTTGTCTGTGTATTCGGAGGAATTTAGTAGATCGAATGATAGAATTGCCATGGAACTGTGATGAGGAGATATATCTTCATAAATGTCTCTTAGAATATGCTATCGAGGATCCTTCAGCAACTGTTGGAAGTCTTCTTGTTGTCTTTTATCTTCAGGTATGTAAACTTAATGGGTCACAGTGGTTTCCATTCTTATTCTGACTCGCTTTAATTTCAGACTAGGTTGCTAACTTTGCTTTGTTTAAATTATTGACTAGTCATATAATTGCCGTAGGGACAATAGTGTTCCCTCTCCTGTAGCAACAATATATTGTCGAGTCTAAAACTTTATCATAAACTAAAGGGGACTGAAATATCTCTCATTGAGGACTTCCAAAGTGAATAGCGGCTGTTGTTACCCTACGAAGTGGAAATTCATATGTTTTGAATGCAATTGGGAGTTATTCCCATTCATCTGAGTGTTAAGGAGCTCCTCTGTTCCTTCCCTGTACTCATTTTTATTATCAGGCTCTCTTCTGTCTCTTTGTGGTGCATTAAATAACCCTATCACCATAAAGAAACAAGCATGTCCATGCCTTTTTCTAAAGTGTGCCTTTTATGGTTTCTGTCAAGGGGGTGTGTTCATTCCAAGAGTGAATTTACACTCTCATCAACTTTTCCCTTTTTTTTTTTTTTAATATCCTCTTTTTGCCTACTTATTTCAGCGGTACCGGTATCCGGAGGCATACCAGGTTGATCGTAAGCTTCAGAATATAGAGCGGGATTACATTTCGAAAAACTCTACCAATGAAGAGGTGTTATTGAAAATGAGGTCTGCAAGTCATTGGAGAGCAGCATTAGTTGTAAGAATTTTCTAGTTCATGACATATTTTTTAACTTTCTTCTTCCTTTTGCATTCAATATTTCAATATAACTCGCATCATAACCCACTTACCTTCTTACTGCTTACTTAAATTTATGTCAAAAGTTTTGGTTCTTTAGTTTGTTCAGTTGACTTTGTTTTGTTGACTTTCCTGCTGCTTGAAATACTAAGAAATAAATATTGCATCTTAAGTCTGTCAAGTAGAATTTTCGACTCAAACTTTTGATTCCTTTTGCAGGTAACTGAAGCAGTGTCATAACTATTATTATTATTATTATTATTGCATAGAATCTAATTCCAATATAACATTGATTGTAAAAGAAAATTTGTTTTCATGATTCCTGAAGTTGCATGTTTTAAGCAGGATAAAAGCTTGGAGTTGCTGCCAGAAGTTCAACAGGTGCAAGTAAGGACAGGAAAAATCCTTGGAAGCAGCATTTCTCGTGTTAATGAATCAGATCTGCCAGCAACGTCTGATATTTTTAAGTCACTGGAACAAAAGTCAACTAGTTTGCTGGTTCCTTCATCTGCTGATTCACCCCTTGTTCTGGGAAATGGCCTTAGGGCTCTTTCTTCCTCAAAACCCTCTGTTTTTGAAACTCCCTCAAAATTGGATGGTAGCCATGGCCCCACGTCAGTACTTCATGAGAGATTCTTCACGCCTCAAACTTCCATCAGTAAAATTTCCAAATTCGATGGCATCCCATTATCAGGAGTTCGACGTGGTGCTCCCTTCAGTACTTCACCACTGAATCTTGTTAAGAGAAGCTCATTACGGGCGCTTCAGAATAGTCATTTACAAGATAATAGTCAATACGACAAGGTTTTGCCGGAAGTTGAAGATGCGTCTGACCAGCTTCAGAATAATAGTTCTCTATATTCCCATAGGGCACCCAATAGCAATCTTGGCTTGAATAAAAGCTCCACTCGAGAATCTTACCCAAATGCATCTAACAAACGGAGCACTTCAGATGGACCCACTAGATCTTGGAATATGGTTACTTCAGATGACCCGATGGATGTCTCATGGAGGTACAAATTTTCAAACTCCTTAATCATCCGTTTCCTCCAAACCTGAAATTAACAGGACCCGTTTATTGGGCATTTAGATGTGGAAACTAGTTACCCATTTTCACATATGATTCGATGTTATAAATTATACTATCATTGTTTGTTGGTAAAATTTGGAAAACAGTTTTTTTTACAAAACATACTTTCGTGCATATGAGAAAACTCTTGGAATGTTCCCTATGTTTTCTGAACTTCTGGATCATGATATATCTTTTGGAGAACATTTTCCCCCTCATTTCTTTTCATTTTGTTTTGATCGAAGGTAAATCTCGGATTTAATCCTATTTTTCACGCCTTTGCTGTTTCGAAATCTTGAAGGTACGAAGAGAATGGTTCTCCTGCTGAGGGTTTAAACATAGGTGGGCCAAGATGGAGGTCTGATGATACCAGTGATGATGAAACCGATCAGAGCCCAGAAAAGCCTCAGTTTCAAGCAACTCCAGTGAGACGAATTAGAAAAAGCAGGTTCGCAAGAAGATGAAGATGGCATCAGCTATACGTAGCCTTCGATTATTCATCGTTCCATATTTGTTCATTTAGATGTATCATGGAGACTAACATCTAGAAGCAAAACGCTTGCAGAAGTTCTCAGATTTTCATGGAAGAGCTACATCAACTGCGAGATGATTAATGGTCAGTTCCCTTATTCGACCTTTAAGAGAGGAGGGGGGGGGGGGGGGGGGGGGGGGGGGGGGGGGGGGGGGGGGGGGGGTGAGGGGGATGTTATAGAGGAAAGAATTGAATGCAGGGTGGCGGCTATTATTTATTTATATATTTTAATCCTAAAATAGTTTAAGGCTTGTGGTTTTCTTCTCATTTTGCTAAGCCATTTGTATGTTTCATAATGCATGGTTTTTTTTTAAACCCCCCCCCCCCCCCCCCCCCCCCCCCCACCCCCGAACCGATTGCATAAAAGTCCCACGGCTGTATAATTTGTTGGGTATGTGAAGTCTGCTGAGCTTGTTTTATATATGTGTGTGTATATATAAAATAATTTCGTGGACATTTGAAAATTATAACAAATTTTACATTCAAGACTCCCCCAAATTTTGAATTCTTTGTATGTTACTCATGAATCATTCGTCATTCATGAATAACCACTTAAACACAATGAAAATTTGCACAGTATGAGTAATGATATAGATGTGACCTACAAATTGTAGTAACTGGTTTACAAAAAGTTTTTGTTAAACTCTCAATCAGCCTATAAAATAATTTTAAACCATAAATGGCCTTGACTTGTTCAACCTATTCAATTACCATTTTAAATTATAAATTTTATATTTGTTTTGCTAATGTTGAATATTAGGATTTTTACTATTGATTAGTTTGCTTATAAAAATACTAAAATAAATAAAAATTATTCAAATAAAATTATCTAATTTATAGAATGCCTAACCTCAAGCAAGTGAGAATATTTACATGCAAAGATTTAGGATTGCGTGCTTGCTTAAACATTTACTATAAGAATGGGTTAGATGTTGTTAAGAGTATTAGCCTCGTGATAAAATTCCGGATCCAATCCAAAAATCTTCTCATTTTCGTCCGCTTTTATTTTTATTTATTTATTTATTTATTTTCTGAAACGCTGCTTTTGTTGACATTATTAGGACTGCGATCTGTGCACGGGGAAATGAATGTGACCCAAAAAAAAATGCTTTCCATGTGCCTTACCAACTCCATTTGCACCCGTACCTTCCGTACGGCGCCGCCATCCACTCCGTTCAGGAAAATTAAATAAATAAATCAAAAGGCACTAACGTTACCTTGGCTTCAGTGCTCCGGCGCCTCGTGAATGTACGTACACGTGTAAAACAATCACGCACCCTGAATCTCCAACGGCCTGGTATCTCTAGCGAGAGCTGCTGTACCCCGCGGAACCCCAAACACTTAGTTCGGTTCGTTCACGCTAAAATGCGCCGGGAGGGCGTCCTGCGCCCTAACCGTACGGTTCCGCCCAACTTTATTACCCCTAACCGATCTAACGGATCCCCCTCTAGCAAGCATTCTGAAGAGAGAGAGAGAGAGAGAGAGAGAGAGAAAGAGAGTTGCAGTAATGGCGACAAGTAATGGTAAGTGGAAGAGTACGGTGGTCATGGCGGCGGCGGTTGTTTTAGGGTTCGTATCGTCGTGCGTGGATTGCTGGAAGCCGACGCTTCACAGGGTTGGCGATGGACGTCAAGGATGGAGACCTGAGGTCAACTTCACCAACTGGACGATTCACGAGACCTTCTACGTCGGCGATTGGCTCTGTAAGATCTCTCTCTCTCTCTCTCTCTCTCTCTCTGAGACACCAACTGCGGAGAAAGGAGTGATGAGCATGATGCATTTATTTAGTCTGTTTCCTTGCATAAATCTGCGCACTGTTAAAGGACACCCATAGGATATTTTGCATTTCCAATATATCTTCACCTTTCTTTCTCGTCTGCTGTTTGCTTCCCGGGAAAGTAGTTCTTTGACGAATTTCTAATCTACTCGAGCTTCGCTCGGTTTTAAGGAGATGATTTCTCAATATTAAATTTTGTCTCTCATCTCATAAAAGAAAGTGTGCAGAGTGTCCGGTCTTAAAACAACATATTTTAAAATCAAATGCACCCAAATTACTCGATTGTATGCTCTCTTTTCTCAATTTTAGGTTAAAATTTATCGAAAGCCCAAAGCCGATAAAAGCTCATCATAAACTGCTACGTTACAAAACTTCAATATAAGCTCATGTTCGCTGGAAGCCCATAAAAGCCCAAAGATCCTAAGAAACTGAGGCAAAATAAGGGAATGAATTGAGGCCATTGAAAGCCCACAGCCCGTAAGACAATAAATGCCCAAAGATCCTAAGAAACGGAGGCCAAGTAAGGGGATGAATTGAGGCCATCGAAAAAGCCCAAAAGCCCATAAACCAATAAAAGCTCAGAGACCAAGCGAATGAACTTGGGTCTCTTGCATGCAGCAGGACACGATAACGTCCCAGACGGCAAGTTATGATTTCCGTCTACTCATGTAAGAATCCGTTATATATATATATACCTCTAAAGAAACTCTGCGACTGCACTGGCCCACCCAAGACGTCACGTGGTCCCAACCCCCAAAGTTCGTTCACGCTAAAACGCGCCGAAGGGAGTCCTACGCCCTAACCGTACCGTTACGCCCAACTTTAATATTACCCCAAACCGATCCCCTCTCGCAAGCATTCCGGAGGGAGAGAGAGAGAGAGAGAGAGAGTTGCAGTAATGGCGATGAGTGATGGTGTGTGGAAGAGTACAGTGGCGATGGTGGTGGCTTTAGGGTTCGTGTCGTCGTGTGCGGATTGCTGGAAGCCGACGCTTCACAGGGTTGGAGAAGGACGCCAAGGATGGAGACCTGATGTCAACTTCACCAACTGGTCGATTCATCAGACTTTCTACGTCGGCGATTGGCTCTGTAAGCTCTCTCTCTCTGTGTCTACTTTTGGAGAAACAAATGGCGAGAAAGGAGTGTGATGAGCATGATGTATTTGTCTGCACTCTGTTTCCTCGCATAAATCTGTGCACCGATGATAAGAACATTCATAGGATATATATTGCATTTCGAATATTTATACATGATGAATTTCTGTAAGCTTTCTTTCCCGTCTACTGTTTGTTTCCCGGGAAAGTGTAGTTCCTTTGAGAGCAGCACTTACAGTGTCCGTGCCGTACAGATTTCGGATTCGACAAGAAGCGGTACAACGTTCTCCAGGTGAACGAGACCAGCTACGAGCATTGCGTGGAGAGGGATTTCATCGCCAACGTGACGAGGGGGGGTCGCGACGTCTTCAATCTCACGGACGTGAAGCCCTTCTTCTTCATTTGCGGCCGCGGCGGACATTGTTTCCACGGGATGAAGCTCGCCGTCCATGTCGTGAACATCCCTCCTCCGTCACCGCCGCCGCCGCCCTCCATATCCTCCATCAAGAACATCAACGCCGCTTCCCCGCCGGAAAACTTCCCCGGAGGAGTTGTTGCACTGCTACCGATACTAGTCCTCGTTGTTTGTTTCTCCTCTGATCTTCTTGGGGAGAATTCTTAAGCGTAGATATATGGTAGTTGGGGAAAATATGAGCGGGGGAGAACTTTGAGAGAGATGATATATTTTTTTTTTCAAGTTTATCAAAGTGATTTTCATTCTGGTCATGTTAATGGTAGATTAATTGCCTTGAATTGTGATGGGTAGCTAGTTGTTTGATTACACATGAAGCCACAAAACTTGCAATAGGTGGGGGTGTGCAGAATTCAAAAATGGTCGAGAAATTCGGTTGATGATCGAAAATAAATTTAAGAAAATTTGGAAATTGGGAAATCAGTCGAAATTTTTTTTTGAAAATTCAAAATACCCTAATTTTTTAAAATTTTTGAAATTGTATAAGAATTTTAAGTTTTTTTTAGATTTTACATTCTTTCTGTTCTTTTTTTCCTAATATTATGAAAATGCAACTTAAGAGAAAAATAAATTTTCCAATTTTCTGGATCGGAAAATTTTAGGTAAATATTTTGTTTGGTTGAAAATTGAAAAAAAAATTGAGAAAAAGTTAGAAAATAAAAATTCAATAGCAATTGGGAGATAGTTAAATTGTAGTTGGAAAGAAATATTAAAAGTGATGGCATTTGAATTTCTCAATTAACTATTGAGGATATTAAATTAAAGGGCTAATAGCAAGTATATTTTATCTCTCTTTTGGCTCAGTTCAAATTTTATGAATTCTAACATCTAGTCAAATTTTCGACTCGGATTCTTTTTAGAATTTTTTCTCCAAAAGTAAACAGATTTGGAGAGACATGGCATTTAAAATTAACTGTAAAAATTTACCCAAAAAAATTAAAAATTTAATGGTAAAAAGATATGCTTATACAACTCTGAAAGAATTTATTATGATAATAATGGAATTTGTTATAAAGGCTACTCTCGTTATTGATTATGAAAATATACACACGGGTACTTTACCCGGGAAAACAAATTATTTATATATTGAATTTAGTAATAATTCTCGGGAAGCTGATCATAACACTGAGTATTCCAATCGGATCTTTCTCACTCTTCACAAAAAAAAAAAAAAAAAAGAGAAAAAAAAAAAAAAAAAAAAAAAAAACTCTGCAAGCCCTAGAATTCGAACCGCCATCGCCCTCGCGGGTACGGTAGGGATCGCCGCCTCCTGTAGCAACACTGAAAATCTTGGGGAACTTGAGTGCTCCCCTAAGCCGAACCCTACCGCTGATTCTCTCATCAGTGGTTCCTCTGGTAGCGCCAGCTCCGAAGGGTACGCTCTGTACACGCAGCGGCGAAGCTTACCTAATCCCGATAAGGTCCTCAGCAGGTGGGATCCCACCCTCGTGAATCCCTGTACTTGGTTCCATATCACCTGCAACCAGGACAATCGCCTCACCCGCCTGTAATCTTCTCCTCATACTCATTCATCCATTTAGCTGCTCTTGCCATTTGTGTAGTTACATTAAGCTGGTAATTTGGCTCAGAAGAGAATGGTTGACAATGCTTTTTCTTTGGGTGATTGCACATTAGAGATCAAGCATTATGTGGACAAGCTATACATATAAAAGCCCTTTGTCCCTGGTTTTAGAGGACGTCGAGTGGGTGCTAATTTTCTTTTTTCCTTGGGCGGTGGGTAATCGTCATATGAAGTTTAAATGCCATATAGTTTTCTGTAAGGCTTACTTTTTTTTAAGCATTTAACATTTGTTCTAGGTATAATTATAGAATGCTTTGGGTCAACAAAAATGCCTCCTCTGTTTTTCTGTGTGTTTGAATTTATCATAAGTCTTCTGAGAATTGAGTTAGGTTATGTAATGGGCGAATGGACACTTGGACTTTCATTTATTTATTTTGTTTATTAAAATTTGAAACTCACTACAAATAAAGCAGTTAAACAACTAAGTTACTGTGGTCTAATGGTGGCTAGGGTTTTGGTATTGTCTTACTGTTATGCATTAACTTTTTGAAGGAGTTATTTCCTACTCCTGGTTGTCTGTCAGGGCATATATTTGTTGGTGATATGTGTTTTCAGATGCTGTATGCTTATGGATCTGAAACCCACGTATGTACTGTGGAAAGAATTGTTGGTGGCTTGGCGAGTTAGAATGTTCTTTGCATTACTTAGCCTCCATTTTGTTCAACCATAACCATATCGTTGTCTCTTAACCTAAAGTAGTGACAGCTTCTTCATATGCACATCCTTTTTAAGTGCTCTTCTTTTGTTATGGCTCTTCTGTACACCAATTTTACTCGATTATAGGCTTTTAGCTTCATATTTTCATTTTTTTAATATGTAAGATTTTATGAGCTGTTTGAGTTCAAAATGCCTTTTTTTAAGGGTAATTAACCTTGAATAGAAAATAAAAAGCATTAGTGTTTCTTCTTTATTTGCTGATTCACTATCTTCCGCTGTTTATGTACTTGATGTTTTGCTTATCTTATTTGCTGGTTGTAATTTCTCTTACTTCGAAGAGAACATACATACAACATGCATTGCTAAGTATAAATGGAAAACTTTCTGTAGCATTCATAAGACAAATAACTTGATGTATGGGAAAAAAATTGATTTATGCAAGTTCACAATGCCTCATGCGATAATGTGATATGTTGAAGTGATAAAATTGCACCTTACACGTGATAGTTTCCCAGGGAAAAAGGACTCCATCCTTAATATCGAAATCTTTTATTTTTATGGAATTTGTTGTTTTATCGTTATTAACAGCTCTCTGTGACATTTTTGACTGTGGAAACTCTGATGTTGCATTTCTGTACTTCACAATTGTGTTAAGGAACAAGCTGCTAATTTATCCTACCTACCTTTCTTTATTGTATATTGCTTAAAATTTTTATCATGTCCCAATGACATAACCAAGGTTGGTCTGTGGGTCATTTGATGATGCCATCCACATTGACCCCTCAAACCTCGCAGAGTGGGGAGCCTTATGTACCATGCTCCACCCTATCCATCTATATATATATATATATATATATATATATATGATTTAGGAGCAAGGGAAAGAGAGGAGGTGGAATAATGGGGAGAAGAAAGAGAGAAGGTAGCAGGTTGATGGGGGGGAAGAAATAAAAACTTAATGAGACAGAATACTTTTAAGGCTTAAGTGGTTTATTAGTCAAATTTCTATAATGTGCGATGTAATTTTAAAATAGAAAACGTCTATGTATAAAAGGTTGAGAACTTGGTATGCATATTGAAAATATCAGTAAGATACTCTAGAAATATTGGTACATTATGGAGTCAGCTAGCTTCTAAAGTCATCATGCTTCAAATAGTGCTATTTTGTTTTCAATGGAAGGTACTACTAGTACTACTCCCTATATTTCTCGTGAATCTATGAAACTCTTGAGAAGCAGAAATTTGTATTTGGGAAGAAGCCCAAAGGAAAACCTTGTATTGTATTCTACCACTGTCCCCCAACCCCCAACTTCCCCATCCTTTTGTTTTTGCATAGGTCTGTAATATTCTGCTTTATATTCTTCATGAAACCTGTGTTATATACTCAACTGCCCCATTTGATATGTTGATTGTTTAAATTGAATTATATAGGAGTGTCTTGTGTGTCGTTTCCAGGGGTCTGTTCATTTTAGTGATTGGTTCTAGATCATTTTCTGTAGACAAAACTGTAATGGAATTTTTCCTGTCCATGGATGGGTACACCATTTAAATACATGAATGTGTTTTTTGGATCGAAAAAAATGCCCTATATTTCATGCTTTTAATTGTATTCGTTGTAAGACATTTATATATCACTTTTACAAGGAGGTAATATATTTATACTTTTTTAATGTAGTTTTGAAATTAATCCTGACTTGAAGGTCCACAGTTGCTGGGCCTTGTGAGCCACAACATGAACTGCTCATGAAGAAGTTGGCAAGCTATCTATCAAGGTATTAAATCTGCTTTTTCTTTGTCCTTCTGCTTCAAAAGTTTAATCAATCAATGAAATTGGCAGTAAATCCAATCCCTCAATCAACTCGTGTAAGCCTTGATGATACTGCTAAAACAATTTGTCATTTATAGCTTTATTGACATGCTCTCGCAATATGTTTAAAGATGGTGATGTTTTATGTTTTGCTATGGTAGCAAGGATTTTTGCTTCCTTACTAACTACTTGCAAGAATTATTTTCACACCTAAAGAACAAATCCTTTTGAGTATTTATGGAGTTCACTTGTTTTTTAGTAAGAGCTTTTTTTTTAAATCCTTATTTATTTATTTTTGGTAAGAGTTGGGGGTGGGGGGTTGTGGTAGAAAACCTTATTCTATCCTAGTGTTAGCATAGCTTCATCACTTAATGAAAGAGGGAAATTTCCTTCTTAGGTTGACCAAATCTTAAAAGGTTTTAGTGTTCAATAAGCATTGTGAGCTGGTGGTCATGTTCGTGTATATGTGTGCTTCAATTTTTAATTTAAATTCAAACCGGAAATACTTTTTGGGTAAAGGAAATCTAAGGCCGAGCCTTAGGCTCAAAACAACGTAGTTTTGATTAAAAAACTCAACTCTCATTTTCATTTTTAATCCTTCTTCTCCCCTCGTCTAGACCTAGACCTAGCATCATCTCCATTACTGCCCCCCTCTTCTCCCTCCATTTTTCTTCTATCATATCACTGTGTGTCTGCACCTAAAATCACAGGCGGTTTGCTAAAACCATTGATGTGCCGTTATTTTCTCCAGGTCTCTCCTTTGAATCCTTGATAGAGATTCAGCAAGAAAAGTTACATCTGGCTGTGAGTACAAGAACTTCGGAGGATTCAACCACCTCCCTTGTTCTAATAGAAGTTAAGCATTTCTGCTCTCACATTTCCTTGTTTTACAGACTTAATGGCGTAGCTTTTGTTCAGCAGACCCTTTCCTGAATCAACTCAACATCAAAAGATTGAAATTTGGGGAATCGGGTTACAGAATTTTGGTTGGAAGCTTGGTTTGGGAGATGATTTTCATGTTTTTTTTTGTTCAAAGAGAGGGAGAACGTTGGTCAAGGGCATAGATGGTTGACCTGCTAGGGTTTAAAATGACGAAGAAGAGATGATTGAGGTAGGGAGATGGGTGTAAGTAGAGGTTTTCTGAACAAAAGTACGTAATTTTGGGGCTAAGTCTTAGATGAGCTTATGTGAGGCTTAGTCCTAGATTTCCTTTTCCCGTATGTTCTCCCCATTTATGGTTTGATGTTTATGAACATAGACACTGAGTTTTAAAGCTCAACAAGCATTGAAAATTTTCTCCCCGGAACTTCTTCGGGGAGATGAGAATTGGTAAGAGGCCAAAGAGTGAAAATGAAAAATGATTTTGTGAGGAAGTATTTAATTTTTTGGTTTGAAAGAGGGTAATATGGGGAAACCAATTTCCCGTTCCTTACCCTGAGGATGTTAAATAAGATTATTGCCAGCCCTTTTCACCTTTATGAAGAAGGACACTGAACCCTTCAGCTTTATAGAAGTACATTCCTGGCCGTTGGATTTTTTAAATTTTAAATTTTGGCTCATTTAAAGGTGATAATTATAAAAATAAGTGCAGTCATCATGTGTTTTATAAGTTTAAAATACCATTTATATCCGATTGTTTTTTTATTAAGTAGAGGAAAAGCTTCATTACATGTTTTTATTCTGTAAAAATTAACTTTTAAAAGTTCATTAAAATGATGGGGGTTGTGTTGATTTTCCAATGCAACTGGATCAAACTATCAGGGGATTTAAGCGTGATTTTTTCCTATCTTTATATTCCTAATTTTTCTTTTACAAAAATTAATTTTTTTTCATTAAATTTAGCCATCTGTCCGTCTATGAATTTTTAAATGTGTTCAGGAGGGTTAAAAAATAGATTATAATTTCCTAAACTGTCCTCGGACTGACTCCTTAATTTCTATTACGGTGATTCAAAAAGAAATTGATGCTTCTATATTTCTTGTACTGTGAAAAAGTATATTAAGGGGCTAGTCTAGTAGTAGTTTGGGAAATTGAAGTTTATTCTTCTCCTAAACACAAAAAAAAATTTGGAAGAAAAAATTGTAAATGTGATGGAAAGGTTAATTTTGTAAGTTCATTGAAATCATAAGGAGGTTTTTTATAACTGAATTAAATTATAGGGAATTAAATGTAATTTTCTCATAAAGATATCTTTTATAACGTTATCCAGTGTCTTTTATTAAGTAAAGGAAAGACCTTATTCTCTATAATTAAAAGTAGGAAAATCGGGGATATAAATAACGTTTCAAAGTAATAACATGATAAAAAAAAAATGATCATATCAAACTTGTAATTGCCAAAATGAATGTCAATTTAAATGATCTAGGGGTGGGTAAGTCTGTTTTTGAAAAACTAGAAAGCGGTGTTGGTGTGGGTTTTTTTTTTTTTATGAGTAATATTTTGTGTATACCCTTCGCATCAACGTAGTGATATGATAAAATTTATGTAGTCTTTTTTAAGAAATATTTGATTATAAAATAAAAAAAGAAATTATATTGATTTTTTCATATCACCGCTTTCGTCACGAAAGGTTTGCAATTGGTGTATGTAGTATTATTCTCTTTTTTTTTCTTTTTATATAGGTGAGTTAGTACCGTTGTTTTTTACACCCGAAAGATAATATTTTAAAACATTATTGCTTTGTGTTCCCCCCTCTCGTTTATCTCCTTTTTTTTTTCCTTTTTTTCCATTTTTCCTATTTTTATATTTTTTTGTGGTTTTGATTTATTATTATTTTTTAAAATAAATGTAAAAGGTGAAAGTCTCCGTTCACCCAAATCAGAAATGTTTTTAAAAATTTTAGAAAGTACGAAGCGAGTTTCCCGCAAACAAGTCTCCGGAAACCTCTTCGAGCTTTCGAAATAAGATGTAACCCAAATTGTGATATGAGAAGTGGGGTGGGAGAGAGAAGGAAGAAATAAAGGGATGGAGGGAGGAGGGAGAATCAGGTGAGTGGTCGGCGGCTGTCTCCATGGCAATCGTCGGGGAAGAAAGAGGGAGGAGGAAGGGGAAATGGTAAATTTAACCATTGTCCCGGGGCGTTTTTGTCCAAAAGTATTTGAACACGCCATCTGAATGAATCAGATGGGTTCCTCTATCTGATTCGATCGCATCAAATTTAAACCTATTCAGCGGTGTTATCAAGCACACTGAATAGTCTTATATCTGATCAAATCAAACATGACCTCAGATCAGAGCTCATTGAGATCAATACAAAGGCACTTTAAGTAGTGTAGGTGTACTAAAGGAATCGCTAGTCTGATAGAAGTTGAAAGAGGTGAAACGATGCCGACTTGCTAACTTTAAAGTCAATTGCTTCTTTTTTCTTTTTCTTTTTTTTGATAACTTAAGACTTTCACTACTCATGTATTATTTGAATTGTACGAGCTTCAAAATGATATGACTCCGATTAGAAGAGTGTTGATTTGATCTCTTAAACTAACTTTTAAGGTAAATCGATTAATATTATAAAGTTATAAGCAGCGAAAATGGAATGAAACTCATTTCTGAATCAGCTTGTACCTTCGTAACTCGGCCAATCTTACAAAGGCAAAAAGCCAATTGCTTTTCCTGGCCTTTTTAACTCTCGATCTTTCAATTTAGATTCTTTGTTTAATATCTTTACTTTTGTGTGTGCCTCTTTGATTATCTATGGCTATAAGTCAAAGGCGCGTCCACACTGATTTCAACATTTCTTTTCTCATAAAGTAAACATCCTTAAAAGTGATCGTCAATGTTCGTCCCCCCGCTTGCTATTGCTGATGCATTTATACATTTTAATCGTACCATTTTAGAATTAATGAAAATAATAAAGTGATTTACTTTTTTGCATTCTCACTTATAAAACTGACAACAAACTAAAGATAGGTATAGCAATCCAAATTTTTCTAAATTCCCACCCTCCAAAATGAGAATTTGATGCTATGCAATATTTTAAGATTATATTTTTTTTTCTAATCCAAATTCCTGTTCTATTCGAATTATATGAGTCCGAAATGATCAAAGTCCAATTGAAGGAGAACTGATCTGACCCCTTAAATCAGCTTTCGAATAAATCAGTGCATAATATAAAATTACAAACAACAAAAATTAAAGTCGATCTTACTCGTCCCGGTTCTCATCGGGTGCGGGTAATCAGGTGGTACTCGATGGGGAATTTTCCTCGCTTAACTTAAACCATTATTATCGTATAAAAAAATAAATTAAAATAAAGTTAAAACAAAAGTCGCTGAAAAGCCCAAAATGGGCTCAGTAATTTTTTTTTTTTTACCACTTTATTGAGGATCCAAAAGTGAAAAATGGGAGACTTCGAGTAATTTTCCTGGGCTCACGAAGCCCCATTGGGGGCCACACCGAGTTCGAGCCTGTAAAAGTTGTTTGGGAGCACTGGCTTTGGACTATCAAACACTGGTGAAGGTACAATAACAGCGTTATTGGGCCACGTGCCTTTTACTTTCTCTGGTCAAAAAAGTGAGAGAAAAATATCTTGAACTTTGATTAATGGTTTTTTTAAGGGTTGGAGTGCTTGGTTACTAATCCAATGTAAGATACCAGTTAATGATTATTAATCAAATGTACAATTAATAATAGATCCAACCCGAGTGATCTTGTTTGTTATATATGTATTGACGTACATGTTTAATTATCATTAGTCCATAATTTAATGAGATGACAGTGATATACTAAGTTTTTCTCAAAATATAATCCATATTTGTTGCGTTCATCTTCGCCGTCCCTCCCTATTTGTATCCTAAGGTTTATTTGATGAACATTATGAGGGGCTTCTCTATGAGGCTCTTTCCTGCCGGGCAACTGCTTATCATCTATTATTCTAAAACCGAGTTTTATTCTAACAATATAACCATATGAATTGAAAAAACATTTTAAAATTTAGGTGCCTATAAATTTTTTGTAAAAATTTAGTGATGCGTAGACCTTTCATACATATAATATAAATTATCATTTTTTACAAGAATGAAAGCTAAAGTGTGCATATTTTTATTCACTTTATATAATGGATGAAAGGTCTACGTATCGTCAAATTTTATGAAAATCTAGAGGTACCTAAATTTTCAAGCGTTCTTTCAATTCGTATGATTATATTATCAAAACAAAGGTTGATCTTGAAATAAATGAATGCCAAGCAAGCATCAAAAAAAGGAGTGCTCAAACCCTATACATTCATAATATATATATATATATATATGTGTGTGTGTGTGTGTGTGTAATTATACGGCGTTGACATAGTTTACTATACTCCTGCGCAAGGGGTCGTGAGTAGGCTGGTAAGTGAATCAAGTTTTTATGAATAAGCTCAAAAAGAGCTCGTTTACATTTGTTTATTAAGTTAATCATGCCATTTTTAAAAAAAATATTTAAAATTGCAAGCTTAAACGAACCAAATTTAAATACAATGAAGCTTGGCTTGTTTATGTTCGTGTGTCCATGAACATTATTCGTAAACATATTATATATATATAAGGTCATTTTAAATTTTATGGTCAAATGTTCGTGTATGAAAATCTATCAAACCATGCTATAATATTTGTGAACAAAAACGAATCAACTTCGAATTATAATTTGAAGGACTCAACTCGACCCGTTTACGGTCCTGCTCTAGCATGTAAAATAATTTCACTATAACAAGGATTTTGATATGATTATGATGTGACTTCTCACAATTCCATGATTTTATACAATTGGGCCACATACTCTGCCGTTGAAAGTGGAAACCCTCATTTATTTTTATTTTTTTCTAAGGGGTAGCCGAAAGTGGACACCTCCTAGACAGCAATAATCTGGAAGGATTATGATATTTAAAGGGGGTTTTAAAAAGTTTGAGAAATCTCTCAGAGACTTCTTATTCATCAATGAGATAAATATAAGTTATCTTGGTTCATTTTAAAATATTTTAATTATATAGATCAGAAAAAAAAAATACATAAAATTATAATTATTTATTAATTTTTATGCTATTTTTATCGGTGTATGCCTACCCCTAGATGGCAAAATATTTAAACCAGTAATTACAATTCAAATCCCTTGATATTTTATGATTTTAATGAGAGTTCATCATATTACCGGATCCAATCAAAGATATAGATATTTATATTCTTTCATATTCTTCCAACCCTTATAGTGAGTATTAAATATGTGGTACAATTATACACTGAATACAGAAAAGTGAAATTAAAGAAACACGCCCATCAACTGGGCGCTTTCGTCAATTATGCCCTAACCCATTTTTTTATGAATGGATGGTCGAAATCTTTTAGTAACACGTGTCACTCATCGAATAACCATTACAAAATGCAGTTTGACGGGCCCAAAGTTAGAGGAGCTTTATCCTACTTATTTTATGAAAATAGAACATGTAGTGAGTAATATTTACAAAAAATATAGGTAAAATGGCTACTCGCACGAAATATAAAGGAACCAGATAAGGAATAACTATTGCATATTTCTTGTGTATTCTCTTAATACTTCATGATAGCAACTATTTCATTTATTTATATTTCACGATAATATTAATCTTTTTATATTATATTTTTATAAGATGACCCAAATGCAACGTAATTTTTTTTTTTTCCCCCACATGCTTGAGTGGAAGGTGAAGACTTTTAACACGAAAAACAAACTTTCAGGGCTAGCTTTTAGGAAAGGGGTACTGTAATGATTACTCCTGTTGGTCAGATGATTTTCATAAATGGATTTACATGTGTGGCGTTAAAAGGTTGTTTTAAATAATTTTAAAAGATTCGAGTTAAATAACCCTCGTCACGTCAAAATCATAAGAGGGAGTAAAGCTCTCCCAGCGGGAGAAAAATGAAAAATATAAAAAATAAAAAATAAACGAAATTGTGCAAAGAGCCTCTGTAATGCGCATTTGACTTGTGAAAAAGTGCAGATTTCAAAGAATCAGAAAGGTAAAAAAAGGTGGCTACGGCTAACCACAGTAAAAAACGTGTGAAGATTCAAAGGTGAAAACGATTGGTAAAAGGTAAAAATGATTAGGATGAGCTTGGATGAATAAAAATGATTGGCTGTTTCTCATCTTGGGGTTTATTTGTTAGTATTTGGGTGCTCATTTGTAAGTCGTCACATTGAGGATGGTGGATCACCGATTGTGGGCCAACTTGAGAGGACCAGATTTGTAAACATGTTGTTTTGGTTTTGTGTCATTTTGTTTAGATTTTCTTCTATAAAGTTTGAGGATCTTTGCTGACGCGTGGACTTTATTGATTTGCATGAAAATTTTGAATACCATATGTATTTGTGGCTTTTTGCCATTTTTGTTTTTAGTAATGTACTCCGATCGGATTTTTCAGCATGGGTTCCTCAAAAAAAAAGAAAAAAAACAGTCAAGTAATCAAAAGATAATGTTAGAATTTTAATTATTTACTTTTTTCCTATGTTTCCCCTGGTTCATGTTAGTTGGGATTACTTTCTGTTAAAAAAAAAAAAAAATCTTTACCAGTTTGAAAAGTATAAATTACACCTCTCTGGTACAGTTTGATCTTATCACGGTCAAATTATTTCAAGTAAATACACTACAATAACCACCCTCCCCTCAATTTACCATTAAATTTATTATTATTATTTTTTGCTTATTTCATCTTTATTTATTTATTTTTAATATCCCCAAGCCTATTCTTTGTCTAATGTTTATACAAACTAATTGTAAACAAATATATATATATATATATATATGAAAGCGGATTAGGATTTTGTTAATTGGACAAACTGATAATGCTTTCAGTAAATTGTTTAATACATTAATATTGGGCTTTTCCATGACTATTGCTATATGCAGATTAAAGCTTGTGCCACTTCTATGCAGTTCTTTTTAATTTTCTTGTAATTAATGATGCATTGAAAATGTATTTTAGGGTTATATATACTTAGTTAATGACAGAGGTGGCAATTGAGTGGGTTAGATCAGTTACGGATCAACACGAGCAGGTCTATGGCAGACCGAGATTATTTTACAAGTCGAGTCGGTCGAGCTATATAATGAACGGATCAAACGGGTTGACAAATCATAGGTCGAGTTTATTAGCTTTAGTTGACGGTGTTGGTGAATTTAATCAACCTCTTGAGAGAGGTTAACATAATTTCTTATATCTCAGGGGTTTATATTATGATATGAGCAAACCTCGAGAGGCTGGTGCAATTTACCCTTGGAAATGACTCATGTTTCGTCCTGATAAATGAAGCTAATTGAATGCTCCAAATGGGAGAAGTGATAAGCTATTTTGGTGGGTAATTTAGTGAAGCTTCCCTGATGTTGTAGGGTTGATTGTGAATTGTCCTTTTCTTGTAGGCCTCATCTTGTGCTATAGGGCATCTTTTTATTCACATGTGTCTTCCTCATTCCTTCTAAAAAATTCCCCAAATTTTTATAGCAAAGCAATAGGATGGTCCCTACTCACTAATTGAAGGTGGACACAATTATTCTATTTTGAATCACAATTTGAATTCAATTTGATACCATGTAACCATTCCTCAACGGTGACACTATATACCAAAAAAGTGTTGTTCTATACTCCATACGCACGTCTCCAAATAAATTAAAGAAAATCAATTTTCTTTATAATAGAGAGAAACACACATAAATTAGAGAAATACCATTTTCTTTTTTCTTTTTTTTTTCCACTTTCATAATAAGTGGTCTCAAGAAAGATATTGGGGTGGCTCGTTTGGTAGGCCAAATCCTTGCTAGGCTTTCGTGGGTCCAGTTTTGACAACTAATGTATAAAAAAATTTCAGATTTCAACCGTACTTATTGAAAGACCGTATGAAAATGTTTAGACGTATTGATTTTTAGACAGTTTATGAGAAGCCTAAGATTCTTGTCTTAAAGTCGAAAAAATCCAAAAAAAAAAAAAAAGGACTAGTATAACTTTAGGAAAACTTTTTGATTTTTCACCAGTTTGATGAGAATCGTAGGCATCTCGAAATTATATGAAAATTGGTAGATCTGATTTTATATATGCGTTATTCATCGAGATTAGACCAAGCATGTAGATAGCAGATGCCCAAATCCGACCAGATTTTATGTGGGATCAAAGAAGGATGGGCATGGGCTCAGAGACTAGTGAGTTGTTTAAAGGTTCTATGTGAAGTTGGGCACATTTTATAACTTTAACCCCAATAAAATCATGATCACCCCCTGCAATCCTAAGTTCCCCAATTAACCACATATTTGTGAAATTAATTAGGAATATTGTATGTGTAAATTCCCCATCTCATTTCTTTAATAACCATAAGCTTCCTTTACACCTCCGGGGGATTAAAAAAAAAAAAAAAGGGAATAAGAGAAAAGAAGGGTAAAAAAGAAAAAAGGAATCCCTAGGAGGGAAGCAAACTAAAAGCTAGTTTTCTGAATAAAGTGATCATAGCAAGCCCATAACTTTTGCTTTTGAGGACGCCTTCCTCACATCCCTTCTGTTCCTTCACTTTAAATACCCACCTTGTGTCCATTGAGGGAGGGGAAAGAAGGGAAGAGGAGATTAAACAAAATGGCTCCTCCTTCTCATTCTTTCTTGCTGGTATGGATCTGCGCGACGTCGTTTTTGACGGGAGTGTGCTCGGCGGGCAAAGTGAGGCACTACAAATGGGCAGTGGAGTACGTGGCGTGGTCGCCGGACTGCCTCGAGAATGCGGTGATGGGCATCAACGGGCAGTTCCCCGGCCCCACCATCCGTGCCAGGGCCGGAGACACCGTCTCCGTCGAGCTCACCAATAAGCTCAACACCGAAGGAGTCGTCATCCACTGGCACGGGATCCGACAGGTTCACTCTTCCATCGGTCGTGGAATTTTTTTACTTCTCTCTTCTTCTTCTTCTTCTTCTTCTTCTTTTTTTTTTTTTTTCATGATAAAGTTTAATCGAAAATTTTTATATTTTTTATTGTTGATTGATCAAGACAAAGGTCGAACTCATAATTACTCAAAACCATACAAATAATTTACAAATGATCCCACACCTCCACTCATTAAAATTACTGAACGAACAATATCATTTGATTGGGTTAAGACCTAACAGGGTGCACCTTTCAAGTAAATTAAAGATCCTAAAGGGACTCGATCTTGAGTAGTTTCAGTTTATATATATACATGAAGGCCTTGAAGTTGGAGTATTAAGCTTTTTTTTTTTTTTCTTGGGTTTCTCGATTTTTTATCAGTTGGTGTTTTTGATTTTGATGGTATCAGTTTGGAACACCATGGGCGGATGGGACAGCATCAATTTCACAGTGCCCCATTAATCCAGGAGACACCTTTCTTTACAGATTCAAAGTTCCTCAGGTAACTATTATTCTCACATTTGTTGCACTACGAAATCCAAATATTTATAATGAAGTTTAATATAGTTAATCCTAAACTGTCCATCTAGTTAATAAAATGTGCCCCTGTATAATTATGTAAGATAAATAAATATATTATAGTTCCCTCCCCCTCTCTTCTTTGTTTTTCGTTCTATTTTTTTGCGAAAATCCTCCCACACCATCGGTGAATTTAGTGTGCCACATGAGATAGTTACTTGCATAGCGTAACATTCAAAATGACTTCATCTACTACAAAAGAGCGACATCACGAGTTCGGTGACCAAGGAAAACAATAAGTTGCTGTAATCTATTAGATTCACAATTATATTGAAAATGATCCACAATTTTAAAAATTATAATTATTTTAAATATTTAAATCTGAATAGAACAGAGTTTTATACTTAATAAAATTGTATGAAAATTGAGATGTTGTTTGTTTTTTTTTATGCTCCATTAATTCGTACTTTTGAAATTTAAGAAATGGAATCCCTTTAATTATAAGTAAGACCTTTCTTTCTTACGGACAAAATAAATAAGTAAATAATTTTCCCTCTGTTTTTTTTCTTTCAGCAGATCACTGCAGTACAGCTGGGCCTTTCACTTTTTATTAGTCAAATATTATACAATGTCTTATGAATTTCCATAGATCTGGTAGGTCCTTAGTTCAACTAAGAAAACAGTATTCGACGGGAAACGCGGTTTGCCATTGGGTGCAGGCGGGAACATTCTTTTATCATGGACACTACGGGATGCAACGGTCAGCGGGGCTGTACGGATCGATCATAGTCGACGTGGCAAAAGGAGAGAGGGAGCCGTTCGAATATAAGGGAGAGTTCAATTTGTTACTGAGCGACTGGTGGCACCGGAGTGCGATCGAACAAGAAGCCTTCCTCTCCTCCAAGCCTGTCCGTTGGATTGGTGAACCCCAGGTCAATCCTTGCCCTCCGTTTCAATCATTTCATTTATTTATCAACATTATTCCTCCTTTTTTATAAGAAAAATAAGTTTGGGCGGACTCAAAAACTGTGTCCAGAATAAATAAAAAAAGGTTCGAAGGTCCCAATGTAGAAGGGAAACATAACCTATAATTTGTGATTCGATGATCGTTTTGAATATATCAAAAATTTTCAACTTATTAAATTTTTGTTCAACGTAAAACTTTTGAAAATATTATGGTCATGTCGGCCATTTAACTGCATATCATAGAGTACATTTTTCGCTCTAAATACAAATTTAGGTAAATGGGAGCCTAAGAGTATGGTAAATTCAGTAATCTACGAAAAGTGGGTAAATCCTTACAGTCAATTACCATACATCAACCTAGTGGGAGTTCTCATTATTACGCCTAAAAATGGTTTAACATCAAATTTTTGGCGTTCTATTTTTTTTCCCCTTATCTTCTTTTTCATCTTTTATAAAAAGCAAGCTTACTTTTCTTAGCTTTTGTCCACTACAAGGAAATGATGGCCTTTTTTTTTTTTTTCCTTCTCCACTGCACGAAAGTGACAAAACATAAACTAAAATCAATTTCTACATAAAAATGTTTCATAATAATGAGTGTGTTGGCCAAATTTGATGTCTGCCTTAAAAAGGCAACTTTATTGAATGGCATTCTATATATTGGTGGTGTTTAAAAGTAAAATAAAATAAAATAAAATAACAACCAGGGGCAGTATAAGATTTTATTTTCTTATTAGTCCGTGAATGTTACTTCGTATTTTCTTATCTTTTTTCTCTTTCGTAGTATTACTTTTAAACAATATTATGAATATAAAGAATTTCACAGTAAAAATATAAAAGTCTCATGTATTAAAATTTTAGGTACCATAAGTTATCATTTATAAAAATATCCTTCAATAAATTTTTATTATATGGTTCTTTTGTAATTTTGTGATGGATTCCTTTTTTTCGCATAGAATTATTGATTACCTGTACCTTTTATTCTAAAATCGGTGAGATGACCGTTTTACCCCTAAATAAAGAATAGGGCACGTAGGGGTAAGGCAGTGTTTGACCGTTTCAAAATTTTATTGTGCTTTTTCTGATATCATTTTTTTTTTTCCTTGTGTTTCCCAGAGTTTGCTAATCAACGGGCGGGGACAGTACAGCTGCTCCGTGTCGGCGCAAGTTAGCAAGGCCTGGGCCCTGAAGCAGTGCAAGCTGAGGGGAGGGGAACAATGCGCACCCAAGATACTCCACGTGCTCCCCAACACAACTTACAGGATCAGACTGGCCAGCGCCACTGCGCTGTCGTCCCTCAACTTGCAGATCGGGGTACGTATAGATTCTCCATGTTATGATTTTATATTACTTTCTATTTATTTTGCTTTTGTTTCCAAATATACTTCTAGTAATTTCGTCTACTATACAATTAAGCGATATTCATTAGTCGCATTAATCGAGTAATTAGAATTAGGTGCCTCCACAGCATGAGCACAAATACGGGGAGGTCGGGCGATCCTGCCCCATGCATCTCGAAGCCTTCTATATTTTGTGGGCTAGTTTTGGTACGTCCTGGAGTAAAATAGGGTGAGAATGAATAGTTATTTGATAAAAATATAACATATAAAGAATGATATTCTCATTAAATTACGAGTGAAATAACTATTCACAGATACAAGGCTTCACAAGGGCAGGGGAGAACCAAGGCTAGGCATGAGATTTTGAGATTATATGTTTGAAAGTTTGAAAATTTGAGATTCCGGCTTTGCTTCAACCCCCCCAACTAAAATTTTCTGGCTCTGTTCCTCACCATAAAAACCGAGATAATAATAGACTAGAATTAGCTATTATCAATAAGTATTATAACCCATTTCATCCATGGTCCTCAAAAAACAATTTTTCTCACCTACTCCCTTCACAATTTATATTATATTTTTATGAAATAACTATTATACCGTCGCTCTATTTTATACAGTGAAACAAATATAGCATTTACAAGTTTACGTAAATAATTAAAGTGACAAAATATAGAGAGGAACATGCAAAATGAAGACGCTTAAAACACTCTTTATTGTGTACATGCACACTGCCTCATCAAATACTCAAACACGTAAAAAGGGTTTTTTGGGAACCATAAATATTTTACGCTCAACGCCGTGGGTTTAAAATTACGTGGCTCTCAGCTAAGAACTCATTGAGCATGTGGGCGTCGAGTTAGGGTTCCACCCACTCTAGCTATGCCCCACACGGTCAACAACTGTCATGGTAACACTTCCTTTTGGGCCCGACTGTGAAATGGTGTCTCGTCACTTAGCACATGGCGAAAGCCGAAACAGTCGCTGTGGTTTTACACTTTGCTTCTGTGCGGCTATCGTTTCAGTGGAATCCTAACCCACGCAATAAAATTATAATGGGTGCGCCTCCTCGGCTGTCACGTGCATGATAAACTCAATAATTAGATCCATATAAAACATTTTTTAATAAAATTAAGAAAGATTTATAATTATAAATTTAATGTAAAATATTTTAATAAATAAAAATTTATGATCTTATAAAATTTTGGTATATAAAATTTTTATAATTTTACCCTAAAATCTCCTGTATTTATGATATTATTCTTATAAACTAGCTTACGTACTCTTGGACATTTTTTTAACCTTGTTAAGATGTTTTGAACATTTTTAACCATCTAATTATTCTCGACACTTCTTAAGTCTTCTGAGGATTCAGCAGTATTCATGCGTAAAATGGATAATAGCTTGTAAAATAAGCTGGATTAGATCTTATTAGTGTGGGAATTTTCATTCATTTGTCGTTTACTATAAATCTGTACCTCTTAATTTTTACTAATTATAAGTTAATTAATTAAACATGAAATGTGATCTTTTTTTTGCGGTTGGCGCATAATTTTCAGAACCACAAGATGGTGGTGGTGGAAGCGGACGGGAACTACGTGAAGCCGTTCACGGTGGAGGACATAGACATATGCTCCGGAGAGAGCTACTCCGTGCTCCTCACCACTGACCAAGACCCTAATTCCAACTACTGGATCTCCATCTCCGTTCGCGCCCGGGAGCCCAAGACCCCTCCCGCCCTCACCCTCCTCAACTACCTCCCCACCTCCGCCGCCGTCCCACCTCCGTCGCCGCCTCCCACTCCCCCCCTCTGGAACGACTTCACGCACACCAAATCCTTCGTCAACAAGCTCCACGCCGCCGCAGTCGCTGGATCCCTTCCGCCGCCACCGGGGGCCCCCCACCGCCGCATCGTCCTCCTCAACACCCAGAACAAGGTCGACGGGTTCACCAAGTGGGCCGTCAACAACGTCTCCCTCTCCCTCCCCAACACCCCGTACCTGGGCTCCCTGAAATTGGGCCTCGGGCCCAAGAAGCTCTCGGCCCGCGACGACTTCGATCAGGCCTACGACATCGCCAAGCCCGCGTCCAACCCCAACGCGACGCTCGGCGACGGCGTGTACGCGTTTCGGTTCAACACCACGGTGGACGTGGTGCTCCAGAACGCGAACGCCCTGGCGGCGAACGTCAGCGAGGTCCACCCGTGGCACCTCCACGGCCACGATTTCTGGGTCCTGGGGTACGGCGAGGGGAGGTTCGACCCGGGGAGGGACGCGGCGGCGCTGAACCTCGAGGATCCACCGCGGCGGAACACGGCGGTGCTGTTCCCCTACGGGTGGACGGCGCTGAGGTTCGTGGCCGACAACCCCGGGGTGTGGGCCTTTCACTGTCACATCGAGCCGCACTTGCACATGGGGATGGGGGCGGTGTTCGCGGAGGGGGTGCGCCGAGTCCGGAGGATTCCCGCGGAAGCGATCTCGTGCGGCGCCATTGCCAAGAGGTTCATGAACGGCGGACGGAACTGAGGCGGCGGCGGAGGCTCCGTCTGTTTTGAAGTGTTTCTTGCTGAGGCAATTTTATAGGGTTTCGGAATGCTTTGCCCTGCTACGATTGTTTGAAGATGAATAATTTCTAGCACAGTACACTTTGCGAGGCCCATTTATTGTATTAGATTTGAAAGTCGTGTAATGCAAGAATTACTTTAACCATGTATAATTAAGGATTTAATATATATAATTTTTAAAATGATAAAATTGTGTGTAAATAATTTAGTAGTATATAACCTAGATAAATACGTGTTTCAAAAAAAATGAACCATCAAAGTGAAAGAGTCTAGATAGGGATAAATAAATGGATGTCTATAAATATTCATAAAAACAGAGGTATGATACATGTTACCACAGGGTTGCTTTAAATTTTGAAACAAAAATTGAGAATTTAAACAATATTTAAAAATATTCCATGTGTATCCTAAATTGAATAGCACAGAAAACGAATCCAATAATATATAATTAGGTTAAATCTAATTTCACGCGTTGAATAACTATTTATTGATGATTGATAAGTAATAGAAACCGATAAAAATTGAAAATGAGGAGTTTAAATAGAATTCTTAAGTGAGATGGCAGCCAAATAAGGCTTTAGGATGCCAAATTGTATTTTACAATAGCCACCCGATGAATGGCATGTGTCACTAAGAATATAGACCGTCTGTAATTGTTTTTTTAAGAAAATCATAAAAAAATGGCACCGGGCTTGTCTCCGCACAGGCTTAACAACATTAACATCTCCCTTATCCTTTCTCCAATAAACTTCCTTATTACACACATACCTTGAAGTTGTATTATTGAATTTATTTTTCTCACTCTTACTTTTATATCTCATCCCCACACTGAAGCCTACACTCCCCCCGTAAGACGTATAAAATGCATGTGCATCATCATCGGGATTAAACTTCATCCCTACTTGAGGCGTCAAATCCATATTTTGAGTATTATCTTAGACTCCTATGCGATTATCCATGATATGCAAATATAACCTGTGAGAGTAAATTAATTTAAGAAATTTAGTCATTTTGAAGTCCCTAATCTCAGATTTTCTGTAGTTCCACAGCTTCATAAGCCAAAGAAGAACAGAAGGGGAGAAGAAGAGAACTTACCTTGGCGTCGAAAATCAGAGGAGCAGCGGCGGATTCCTCAAGTCCGCGTCTTCGGGAGAAAAGGGTTTTGTGAGAAAAACAAACGGGTAAAGGCAGTTAATTACAACCCCCCCCCCCCCCCCCCCCCCCTAAAAAAAAAACAAAAAAACCAAGGAGATTCTCATATGCCACTTTTTACGGTTTTCTTAAAAAAAATAATAAAAAATGAACGAACAATCAGGATCTATTAACCATACGTGTCATTTATCAGACGATCACTGCAAGGTACAATTTGGCTCCACAAAGTCGGAAGGGCCTTATTGATGACATGTGTCGGAATTATATTGAAATAAAATAGAACGATGTTCCTCAGACCTTCATATTCTTCAATTTCTTCATCAAGTTCACCTCTTCTTAAATTTTAATGAACTTTTCAATACATTTAATGGTAAGGATTGAAAAAGCATAAGCAAACGCATAGGGTTAATAATTTTTAAGAGATTTGAAATTACAAAACCTATTTATTGTGAACACTGAAAATTCAAAAAAAAATTCTAAAAACCTCTGATTTTTGTAATTTACGATGAATAGGTTATGGATTTCCATATCTCTTGAAAATTGACAATCATGTACATTTTTATATATTTTTTTTCAATTTATACGGTTATAATTATTGAAAAGTTCATCAAATTGAATAGGGGATAAAGAAATTGAGGAGTATAAAATTGAGAGGATCTTGTCCAAATATGATCTGTGACAAAATTGAGTCAAACATCTTGTGACCATGGATCCACCAATCCGTTATTTTGGAAAAAAAATCACGAAACAATATGATTTAAAAAAAAATCTCAAAGTAGGTGTACGATTATGGTATTTCCTGAAATAAGCATTTAGGCACTCACGCAATTGGAAATTGCATGAGTGATAACTTGTATAAAATTTTGTCACACAATTGGCAATTGCAACGACTTGTGCTTCTTTTATAATTCCACCACCACAATAGAATACTATGAAAATAAGGGATGACGACATTATGAAAATCGAAATGAAAGCTGTAAGAAATGAAGGTGAAAAAGATGGCACAACTTTGAGCTTTGCGGGAGGTGAGGACATGTCGGTGAGGAGAGCGGAATTGCAACAATTTATAAGGGCTGGAATTTCAAAAGTTAGTCACGCAATTGACAAATGCATGGCTAACATTTAGATGTTGTAACTAACTTTGAAAAGTTAGTTGTGTAATTACCAATTGTGTGACTAAAACTTATGTTGAAAAAAAGTAAAACCGTACACCTATCTCCCCCCCCCCCCCCCCCCCCAAAAAAAAAAAAACCTAACTTTCAAAAGTTAGTTGTGTAATTACCAATTGTGCGACTAAAACTTATGTCGAGATAAACAAGAACCGTACACCTAGTTTGGAATTTTTTTTTAAAAAGCCATATTATGTGCTGCTAATTTATGGCCCCCCCCCCCCCCCCCCCCCCCCCCCCCCGACCAAACCTTGTGGTCTAAACATATGTGTTAATTATTATTAGTAGATAATTGTCAAAGTTTTTAGTGCCCAAAATGAATAAAACCGTATCCATCATAAAAACTTTAAAATTTTAAGACAAAAAGAAAAGGAAAAGAAAAAGTGATATTTTATGAAATTTAATAATATTCGCAAAAATGAAAAATATTGCGAAATGACGTTGTCAAAAAGAAAAACGTCGTGCTAATAAAATAAAAATTCAAAATTGTTCCCTCTCTCTCTCTCATTCTAGGGTTTTCTCCGAGCGCGTCCTTTACCATCTCATTGGCATCTCTTAGCAACTCTGGCTACCTCAAATCCTCGACGACCTTCCTCCGTGATTTGATTTCGATTCTTTCTTTTTCGCAGAAAATTTTACGGATTTGGTGGAGTTATGATGTGGATTCTGAATTTAGGGTTTCGCTCTCGTCTATCTTCTCTTCAGGAAGCCGTCGTACCGTAAGAGAAAGTGAGCCTGAGGGAAGAAACGTGCGCCCCGATTGCGTCAACGCGTCAAACCCATATCATGAGTAAAGATTGCTGAATCCGAGGCACGGTTGACGCCAAAAGAATCAGGTTTTTGTTTGTTCGTTTTTTCTCCTGTAATTAACTAAAGATGAGTTAGGGTTTAACTAATTTCTTAGTTGGCTATGTATTAGTCTGAGTTGTTTCCTCGAGGCATAGGTTTCTGTTCTGTGAGTCTACTTCATGTTCTTGATGACACTGCTGCTATTCCTTGTCCATTGATAAACTTTGCTCAATGCTTCAGAAACCTACTGCTTGCATTAATTGGGTCGTAAAAGGCAAGGTAACTATCTAGGAGGCACAAGCATGTTGACAAATAGAAAATTTCAGAAGCATTTTCCAACTCTATTGTCATTTTTCTGTTCTACTGGGTTGGAATCCACTCCAATCGGACTTCCTCAACTTTTCAACTTATTCTCTGCTTTGTGCTTGTGCATTTCATCTTGTGGAGACTGTATCCTTCTTCGTATGCTTCTAGATATAGTCTACCTCTGTAGAGTTATTTTTAACCATCATTTTTCTGCTTGCTGATACTAAAGATTCCTGATGATATTGTAACTAAACCAAGTGGAAAGAGTTCCTAAGTCCAACCTCGCGTACTTATCTAAATCAGCCCCCAAAACTAGGTCAGTTTTGTTAAAAATGTTAAGTGAACTGGTGTTACTTTTAGCAAAATGACCTAGGTTTTTTTTTTTTTTTTTTTTTTTGGGGGGGGGGGGGGGGGGGACTCAGGTTAGTATGTGAGTCCAGACTTAGGAACTCCAATCTCTTTAGCCAATGGTGTTGTAGAGAACTACAGAATATTTTGTCATCAGAGTATGACAACAATGCAATAATAATCCGCCAATAATTTTATGAGCAAAGTAGATTGGAATATGGAAACTGTGTAAGATTTACTTATTTTGAATTTCATCCTTGGAAACTCTTTGAATTGCACATTGAAACTTTTTCTCAGTTTTCATTTTTTTAGAATGTCTCCTGGTCTCAATGCTTCACTTCTTTTTGTTTTCTTTTCTTCTCTTTTTATTTTTGGAGAGTAAAAAAATGAATATGAGAATAGTTAAGGGGGATTTTTTTCCCCCCTAGTTCTTTCGACAGGAGATATTATAGATTTCTGGTGTTCTAGAGAGTTTTCAAGTTGGGTTGGGGTATAGAGCCGTAAGCGCGGTGGGGGGTGACAAAGGACATGCTCGCATGGTTTATAGAAGGATATGATCAACTCGTTGATTGTTGGGAACTTTCACTCTACTATATTCGAAATATGCCTCTCTAGGAGCATTACGATATGCAGCTCAAATGTTCCCTTATTAAGTCTCTATTGGTCTCTGCTACAGAATAATGAAAGATTTGCCAGTCTGATTCTGCTGTTTCAGATTCAGACAAGTCAGAGAATAGGGCACTTAGTATGCATTTTTGAAGGCGGTTGCTTGCTAACTGGAGGGAAAGCAAAGAGAGGCTATGAGATAGCTATATATGCTTCTACAGTTGTATGTATTTTTTATTTTATACTCAACAACATACTTTAAAATGTATCAGAGACTGTGAAAGCTAGTGGTGGTAGAGGTGAGTCCACATCAGTTCCTTCTATCCAGGGTGAAGTTCCGCATGGAGAAGGATCCGATGTTGAAGAACATGGTGATGGTAATAAAGCCCATTATTTGAACTGAAATGCTAGTGGAGACTTCACAAACTTGAAAGGGAGGCGTAAAAATTTGTTTACGTTGAGATTTTAGTTTGTATAGAGTTTTTAATTGATCACCGCAGAGCTGAATTTTATCAACTTCTTTCACTGCTTTTTCAATTATTTGCTTAGCTAGCTATGTTTGGATTACTGGCAGAATGAGCCTAGCATAGCTAATCAAACTGCCATGGTGGCTGAGAATAAATGAATTGAAGCTCCAGCAGAGTCAAGGGGGATTTCAAAGCAAAAATGGGTAGAGGATAATAGGAAGAAAAAATTGGCAAACATTTAGATGCAAATGGTTTGGATATAAAAATAGTTTTTATGCTATATGCATGAGATGGCTGAGTCAAGATATAAGAAATGGGAAAAGGATTGGGCTGGCATGTTTCATTACTTTTTTTTTTTTTTTTTTTGTGTGTGTGTGTGTGTGTTCAAGATGCTGATTATGCTTCTACTTATCCTTATGGTTCTGCTTCTACTTTTCCTCGCATCTTTGAATATGTAAGTAGAGTGTATGTGTATACCAGTTTCCAATTTGAAGATCATGTGCCCATTTTCCTTCCAAGAGGCTAAAATCTTGTAGATAAACAAATATGGTAAGCTTGAAAAATGGTGCCATGTGCAGATGAGCATGCCTGTGCACAAATTTGTAATTGGTTCAGTGGGTCTACCCAGCTGCATGAGGTCTTTCTTCCTTTTTGAAAGGGATCTGTGTTACCGGTTACTTCCTCACAACAGTGGCTTTGCATCTACAGATTGTTCAAGTCTCAATTCCTTGCGTTACCAAACTTCCTTGTAGTGGACTTGTAAGCATTATAGATAAATTGTTTTAGAAATCTTATATTGCTTATCCTTGGAGTATTAGAATACCAATCCCATCACATATAAAATACTATTTACTAATGAAATGAAGCGGGGGATAGATCACTTCTTCTTTCATTGGGAATTATGTGAGTTTTTTTCCCCCCCCTCTGTCATTGGGACTTTGGCTCTTATGCTTTGGTTGTTATTCTAGATGCAAAATCCTCTTCCCTTTTTAACTTTCTCTGGGCTTGGGTATCAACCCCTTAAACCTACTTTATGTATACAAACCTCAATTAAGAAAATTGAGAGTCCACTATTTACTGCAGGGTAGAGATTAAGATAATGTTCTTTGCTGGTAGATCCCGCTTTCATTTTGAAGTTTAAGTTTTAACTTTACCGTTCGCCGATTTTTTAGGCACCCAAGATTTCGGAGGACAAGATTGACAGAATGGTGAAGGAACTCAAGGACCAAGAGGAGAAGCACAATTGATTTAGCAGGAGGAGAAGATTGCATATTGACGAGAAGGATATTGACTTGATCAATGACCATATTTCAACGAGAAGATTGAGCAACCCTTTGGTAAATATACATTGGAGAGAAAAAACAATCTTGAACGGGGAACTGCTCTGCCTTACTAAGGTAATGTGTGTGTGTGTGTGTATATATTCTTTGCCCACATTGTATATAAAAGGGCCACTGATCATTATAGATTGGGAATAGAGTTTTAAAGAAGTTTATCTCTTCATTTTATTTCTACAGAAGCATATGTTGGAGTTGAATATTCTGTTGTTGCCAGAGACTATGGAGTTGTAAAATGTCAGGGACAATTGGATTGATCAGTGTTTCGAATTTAGCAGACCCTGACACTAATCCTGGCTCATTATTATCCTTATGTTGCAGCTGTAGTAGAATACATTTTTGCTTTGGTATTTCCTGCTAGATGTTAACTTACTGTAGTTCTTGTTTTTTAATATAAAGAAAAAAAAAAGTTAGGGGAGTAGATTAGATGTCCAATTTTTAGATGCTTCTCCTTAAATTGCATGGATGAGTGGACCAAACTTTTTGATTATAATGTTGTCATTTTCTTGTGATATTAGTCATTTGTCAATGCTGTCAACTTAGTCTGAGTTGGTTATAATGTTATCTAATTATATCCTTGCTAATTAAACAACCCGTGACCAATGAATTTACCATTCATTTGATTCGTAGAATGGAATAAAGTAGGCATTCCATAGAAATGTAATGTTAACTCCTTTTTAGTAGCTCCTTTTATGTAACTTCTTTGCTAGCTAATTGTGTTCTATTGGATGGCGTTGATTTATGAGTTGGGTTTCTGTTGTGTCCTAGTAATTTTTTATTGTTCACTACAGCTATTTTTGCTTTCCTTAAGTTGTGAAATCCAACAAACTGATACTCCATAGATGTGGTTTTTTGTCCCATTTTTTAGAGCAAAGCTTCCACTCTCCTTCATGCCATAAGAATGTTACTCCCTGTCTAACTTTATTGGCCAACAAAACCGCAATCAGTCTTCTTTACACCTTACTATCCCCTGTACGTGCTTCTCGTCTAATTTGTCTGTTGGAGAATGTCAATGTATAGGGGAATTATCTTCAACATGGTTATAAATGTATTTTCTTGAGTGCATGCATCATATTAGGTCTATTGCTTTGAATATGAGTTTGGTGAATCATAATGTTTTTCACATTTATTTTGATCAGATGTCTATTTTATTCATTGAGTAAAAAATTCAACCCGTTGATGGGTATTTGTTGATCAAGGATTTAGAGGCCCGCTTTTTATGGTGTTTTAATGAATTTGGTGCCACTATCCTCTCATCTTTAGCTATATGTGAAGCAGGTGATGATTTAGTAAGAGCTCTGGTCTACTTCCAACTCAAGCCCCTTTTGCTAGCTTTTATCCATCAACGGTGCTGATGTGCAAGGCAGCTCCACAGTGGCGACAAGTCTAGATGTGTGAATGATATTGCTGTAAATGTTTATTGATTTAATCGTATACAGTCCCTATCTTAATTGTAAACCCAACAGCACCCCCCCTCCCCCTCCAAAAGAAAAAAACCAGAAAAGAAAAGGAGTGGATATTATATTCCCTGATCTGATGGACAAAATTGATGAACTAAACCCCCTCCCTGCACACACATGTTGTCTTACCATGATATTTACCGTTTGGTAGCTTTGTTGGTTGGCCTGTAGATCTATTAATATGGTTCCTCCAAGTCCTTGCATTGCCCATCCCGGGACGTAGGATGATGTCAATAGGCTCAAGGCCTATATAGATCTAAAAGTTATTCTAGCGTCATTTTTGTTAGTCTTGTATTATTAACCGAAGGCCCATTCTGTGCGGCCATGCTTGTAGTATATGCTTGGAGGAACAATGCCCACCAGGGGCAATGCATGCAGGATGCCCATGAAGATCCATGATCCTGCTTGTATTGGCCTTCGGTAGGCATGAAATGGGCCATTTTGGGTGGGGATTTTAGTCCGATAAGGCATAAAGCGAGCCTGATGGAGCACGAATAATGCCCAATTGGGCCTGATTGTACATGAATTGAGCCAGGGTCGGGTGACTTAGGCCATTGGGTCTGATTCATGTTTAATTGGGTCTCGGTGCCCAACTTGGGTCTAAATGACATGAATTGGTCCTGAAAGGGAAAAGTAGAGCCTCATTGGGCCCAAATTGGGACTTTGTGGGCTTGAATTAGGGCTGGGAACGGAAAATTTGGGCATGAATTTGGGCTTTGATGGATTAGGATTAGGCCTTTAGGGGCACTAATTGGGCCTGGTGGCATTAATGGGCCATTTGTGGCATGAATTGAGCCTAGGCGAGGACAGTTGGGTCTGAAAGGGCACGTGGGGCCTGGGCGGGGACCAATTGAGCTTAAATGGGCATGAATTGGGCCTTCATTTGCAGGAAATGGGCTGGGAGGTGAAGAAATTGGGCCTTTGTTGGGCTCGAATTGGGCCCTCTTGGGGGCAAATTGAGCCTGCAGAACAACTTAGTACTTTATGGGTTCGAATTAGGCCTTGATGAGCTTAAATTAGGCTGGAAGGGTATGAATTTGGCCTCATTGTTCTCAAATTGGCCCTGAATAGGCTTGAATTGGGCCTGATTGTTTTCAAATTGGCCTTGGATGGGCTTGAATTGGGCCTCAGTTGATAAAATTGGGCCTTGATATGCTTAAATTGGGCCAGATTTTTCTCTAATTGGACCCTGATGAACCCCCATTAGTGCTACGAGGGTATGGATTGGGCCTCAATGTTCTCGAATTGGGCCTCTATTGGACCGACATTGGGCCTTGATGGGAAGAGGTGGACCTAGGCAAGGACAAATTAAGCCTTCATGGAAATGTATTGGGCCTAGCAGGGCCATTCTTGGCATCCTTTGGGCCTGAATGGGCTTGAATTGGGCCTGGGCAAAGACAAATTAAGCGTGAATTGGGCCTGGGCAAAGACAAATTGAGCGTGAATTGGGCCTCCGCAGAAAATGGGCCGTGGCATAGAAATTGGGCCTGCACACACTCGGCCTAGGTAGGCCGGAATTGGGCCTGGGAGGGCACGTATTGGGCCTTCTTGGGTTCTAATTGGGCCTTCATTAGCACTAATTGGGCCGACGTGGGAGTGACTTCGGCCTCAAGCGTGTCCAATGTGGCCTTGCAGGACACGTAATGGACCTGAATCAAGCCTTTCATGGAATTAATTGAACATGGGCGAGCTAGAATTCAGCCTTGTTAGGAAAGAATCCGTCCTCTGTGGGCTTGAATTAGGCGCAATTGTGCACAAATTCAGCCTTGGAAACAATTAAGCTTGACCGGACTCAAAACACGGTCTCGATGGGCACATTATCAAAAATGAAACATGCATGCACCAGCCCGGCACGTATCAGTTCATCAGTACCCAGAGCAGTTGCTTATTTCAGCATGAACGGGCATCATACTGAGTTGTAAGGTTTTGTTAAAGTCGCTTATTATTACGTCTAGGCCTGGTTAGACATCGCGCTGGGCCTGAATATAACCATTATTCTAGCTATCAATATGCTCATACAAGTAGAAGATAAAGCGCAATCCTAATTTTCAACCTATTTGAGTCTATATGACCAAAATTTAGACACGGCCTTTTTTCCTTCTTATATTTGTGTTTCATCTCATCATGGGCAGACCCATGCGAACCTCCAACTGGGGGCATTATGGGCTACGCAAACACTACAAAATAAGCGCACGAAAACATTGGGCAAGAAAGAAAAGAAAAAAGACAAGAAACTAATAAAAAAAACTACAAAAGACATCATTATATGATGCGATTACTTTTTAGATGAAGATAAAAACATAATACGCCGTCCTCAAAATTCCTGCATGTAAAACAATACAAGTCAGCTCCTCAAATAAATACGTCGAGAAAATACAAAATTTGCAAGTTATCAATCATACATTGTAGTGGGCTACAATAATCCAAGTCAAGCAACAATAAGCTCAATCATAGCGAGCAACAACCAGCAAGTCCTAGCTAGTGGCCTCGTAGCTCAATCATACACACCTGTTCAACTTTCTAAACTACAATAAGCTCAGTCCTAGCCAAGAAATATTAGCGGATTAATAATATTTCCAGTGAAGAACCAAACCAAAGCTAAGTTACAATAGACATTCTATTAAAAGATCGAAAAGGGCTAGTAATGAGAAAACCATTCATTTTGTTAATTCTTTAGACTCTAACGTCATGTTTAGTTTGCGGAATCAAATAGAATGCTTATTTCATGGAAATATGACATATAAGAATTAATATTTTTGTAGAGCATAAGCAAAATGACTAATCTCATGTACCATTATTCCTTGTTTATTCCCCTTATGGTCCGTGGGGGTAGTCATTTCACTTATACTTGATGAAAATATTACTCCTTACATGGAATATGCATTCAATTTCATTCCACGCAACAAACACAATATAAAGTTTAGACGTCACAACTTGCAACAACAATTAGTTGCGCTATTGAACCTACCACTCTAATCACCATGCTAGCTTACTATTCAAAGCTATCTAAAATAATGTTTCAACTTGAGACAGAAAGCAAGTCACTGCATGATGGAAGTAATTCTCATATCAGAGAGGCTCAATACATACACCATTTACAACATATGTTTTTAAATATGATAGAAACATCAAGAGCTTATCACACAGCATGAGCTACTATCAACAACAACAAAAAAATCCACCACACAATTAGTATATAATCATAGCACCGGTATTACAGTGACCCACCTTTGTTGCTAACAGATGTCTTACAAACTATAAATAAAAGTTAAATCATTTAAAGGACTCACTAATTGAATATCTCAAGATTACAGACAATGTTGATATAAAGTTTTTCTGTTTTTTAATCCATATCTTGTTCACTGCTGTGTTTTTGTACAACAACTTTTCATCTTCCTGGTTTTAAATAATTATTCACATAAGAATTTAAAATCAGCAGTTAGAAACCCAAAAATGTTAAAGAGCTCTCATTAGAAAATAGCAAAAATCTACATCTATATCATGTGGAATATTTCAATTTTTAAATTTATTTTATTTACAATTTTCCCAGATTTGACCACCGAAATAGTGCTATACCATAACTTCAGCAAAGATATCTGCTAAATTGTAATCAGGATCAAAAAAAAAAAAAATCTAAACCAACACAACAAAAAAGGGCATAAATTTGTTTCAGATTAAGTACGGACATAAATTAATTTTAGTAACATTTCTCTAACCGAAGAACTAAAAACCACATAACATTTTTCATATGGAATAGTTAAATCAACAGTTGAAAGATTTCACTGAAACCAAAAAGGGGGGGGAATTAGACCAATTCCCCTTTCAAGTTTCAAAAATTCCTGATGTTCCCCATAAGATTTCCCCCTTGAATTTGCAAATTGTCATCAATGTCCAATTACTGAAGATTTTCCATCAAACTTTACAACTTTTGTCCATTTTTCCCTCTATTAATCCTCACCTTCTCATGTTCACTCACTATTGAAAATCAATTAGAAAACAAAATAAATAGAAGTTCAACAAATGAATGAAAAAATGTCAACAAGTTGCATGTTTAGTATGCAACATGCAGCCGGACCTGTGGGCACCCATAGAACAAGCAGGTAACAGGTTTACGTTTCAAAACCCGTTGAGAAACAGATTTTTTCCAACCAAGCTGCTTGGGCCCCGCAGAAGCCCATGGGCACCTGTTAAAGTAAAATAACTTTTGGGAAGGAAAAAAAACGAGGGGCAAGGGACAACAGAAAAAGACAGTCTTCTTGAGGGTCCCCCCATTTTCTTCTCTCTCTCTCTCTCTCTCTCTCTCTCTCTCTCATACACACTTCTCTCATTTAGATCAGATCTGCTTCTCTCCCCTGCGCGTGGCACCCATCAACGGTGAATTATCAGATCTGATCCAACTCTCTCCAGTGGTGGATGTCTATCCTCTTTTGTTTCAGATTGTGAATGCTCAGAATTTTAGGGTAAAGTTGCATAAATTTTTGAGTGTTTAATCTCTCTTGGAGCAAAAATTTTGGCGATTCCATAGAATCATGGTGTCATTGTTCCCAAATGATTATGAATTTTGTAATATCATTATTCTTGTTAATTTTAGATTCTTTCAAATTAACAATCTGTTTCTGAATTTTTTTTTCTAAATGGGTATGTATCCATTGTGGGCAGGTAACAAGTCCACATTTCTTTTGCCATTCAAAAATAGGTAGATTGGAGCTATACGACTCAACACGCAGGTGTCCGTGGGCATCATTTGCCAGCCATAATGTTCAGCATATATTCAAAGTTTGGGGGGGTGGGGTGGGGGGGACGCAACAATTAGAACTTTAAGGGTGACACCAAGATTTTGTTGAAACTTCAAAAGAGATTCATGTAGTGTTTCCCAAAAAATAAAAAAATAAAAAGAAGAAGAAGAAGTAAACCTTCAAAGGATGGATCAGGAGGGGGGAGATAAGCCTAAGTTAATCATAAGAAATCAAAACCTAATACAGAAAAACCTAAGGTAATAAAGAAGATGTTTAAGTAACATACCTGCCTCCTTGCCTATTGACTTGCAGTGGTGTGAACGTCTCAAGATATGATCCTAAAATGAACAATAACAGAAAGATTGAAAATGAGATATATATAAAATTCCAGGAAAAATTGATTAAAATATAAAAGGACTCCTGTTGTAATGCTAATAACGTTTTATGTTACAATCGGGTAGCCAGGAAGCAACTCCAAACCTTGATTCAGTACTAAGTTAATAAAATACGAACAATCAAGAAACATATCTTTCTTTCAGCATTCCAAAGAAAATTATATTGATCACAAAAAAAATTCAGGAAAAGGGTTGAATTGCATAGCTTACAGGGATAATCAAGGCTTACAAAATCAGCAGTTCAAACAGAAATGCCTTCCTAAACATCAGCATAATACTCTAAATTCAGGCACACGCACGCGCACATGCACAGATGCGTGGGCAGAAAACATGTTATACTAGGAAAAGAGAACATACTGCCAGTAGCACCTAAATTAGGTACTATATCTAACTAAAACCATAGCATTTTTAAAGTTTTCAACTATCCAGCTTACATGTGAAAAGAGCATGGCAAAAGAATAGGCAAGTCAATTTTCATTAGATGAGGAATACCTTAATTCAGTACTCAAAAACGTGAACCTAGCATATTATGAAGGTTAATAAGTTTCTTAGCTTAGAATCTAACGTATTGTGGGGTATCACATTAGATATTATAATTAAAAAACACAATATTTAGAAACCACATTGCAGAGAATAATAAAAGATAAAACAATAAATGCATTTAAAATACTCCATGGGAATGTTGTAAAAGATCATTCAACCAGAACAGACCTGAATATCAAACTCCTCTCTAAGAAGTAAATTAACAACCAAAACAGTTCCAAGGAGAAACTCCTGCAAAATCAGGATAACATATCTGTCTCCAGGTCTACTGACTCGCAAGAGGTGTGGGCGTTTCAAGAGATGATCCTAAAATGAAAAATAACAGAAGGATTGAAAATAAGACATGTAATGCCAGGAAAAAGTGACTTAAAATGCTAACAATGTTCCATGTTACAAACAGGTAGTCAACGGAAGCAACTCCTTGCTCGATTCAGTACTAAGTTAATAAAATATGAACAGTAGAAGCACATCTTTCTTTCAGCATTCCAAAGGAAATTATATTGACGAAAAAAAATTTGAGAAAAAAGGTCAAATAGGATAACTTTCAGGGACAATCAAAGGTCACACAATCAGCAGTTCAAAGCATAATATGCCAAACACATTAGAAGCACATGCACATGTGAGCATAAGCGAACACAAATATTATTATGTTTATTTATATTAGGAAAAGTGAACATACTATCAGTAGCCATAGTTATCAAAACATAAATCCAATCGGGAATTGTTTGCCAATTTTAAGAATCATGAATCATAACCAATTGTAAGATTCAGGAACCAATTAAAAAATAATAAAAATAAATAATATTCATAGTTATCATGACTCAAGCAATTATATATAGCTCAAAACAAGATAAATGTCCTTTTTTTTGTTCATTTTTGTTTCAAGTCTCATTTCTTTTTTTCTTTCTTTCTTTTTAAGGAAATCAGTTTGAACTATTTAAGTTAAAAAAAAAAAAAAAAAAAGAGACCCAAACCATTTTCACTTATAAAAGGAAAAGAAAAGGCAAAGGTCCCCCTAATTTTTTCCCCGTTAGTAAATTGGGAAAGGCGTTAAAGCATTGGTGGTGAATTATGATTTCCAGAAAGAAAACAGATTGGGACCGAAGGGAATAATCATGTGGTATATACACAATTATAATTCACACGTAACCACAATTATCATTTGTGGGTGAGCGTATCTAATGTGTCCTGAGAAGCATTTTATCATCCCTTTTTCATTTAAGCCCTTCTTCTCATCTTCTCCGCCGCTCCCTCCACCATCATTGCCTTCTTCCATGGGGTTTTTTTGGCCCAATCTCTTCCTTCATAGATCGATGTACAGGATTTGCCTCTGGTGGAGCAGCAGATGATGCTAGAGAGGATGAGCATGCACACATGAGATCAAGATTCTGGTTTTTTTGTTCATCAATTTTTCCTGTACGAATAGTGTGATATGGGATTCACAGATCAAATCGCATGCCAAAAACAATTCCACCTTAGGGTTTGAATCGTTTTGGGTCCGAATCAGATGGTACAATTAACACTGTCAGTAGCAGCTAACTTAAATAAAACCTTGGCGTTTTTAAAGTTCTCAAACTATTCAACTTACAGATGAATCTGTATGATATTTCAATACTCGAAAATCTGAACCTAACATATACTGCTGGTTAATAAGTTTCTTAGCTTAGAACCTAACATATTACGGGGTATCAGATAAGATCCTATAATTAAGAAAGCACGATATCTAGAAACCACATCACAGACAACAATAAAAGAAAAATCAATAAATACATTTTAAAAATACTCCAATTTCATGGGAACGTTGCAAAAGATGATTCAATCAGAACAGACCTGAATCTCAAACTCCTTTCTGAAAAGCAAATAAAAAACCAAAACAGTTCCTGGGAGAAAACGACATACCATAAAGATAAGATGCTTCGCCCACCGTTCCCTTGCTCCGATTTCGTTCGATTTCAGCACAACTTCTAGAGAATCACCTATACACCGTCGCATATGGAAGAAGAAAAAAAAAAAACGAAGGGGAAAGAATCAGTCGAGAAATTGGAATTAATAGATAAAACAGACCCGAAATTTAAAAAGATCAAGACATGCAAAGGTTAAAGATAAGCACCTAAAGGATCCAGATTCTCAACTTCTACATGACCATCGGAAAATTTTCTATGGTCGGAAGCCTCAAATAAGACTCCTTTGGAGATTCCGAAATCCTTGAATCGGGAGATCCAATCTCTCGGTCCGACCGCGTCGCAATCGAGTTAACCTGAGCTTTCGGTCCCATCGGCGAAGAAAGCATCAATAAAATAGGAATGCGGGTGAGAGAGATGGAAAGAGGGGTTTCGAGAAGTTCCCGAGGAGGGCGAAATAAAAGGGAGGGAGGGAGGGAGGGAGCGAGAGAGAGAGAGAGGGATTAGGGTTTGCAGAGTGTATTAGGGTTGTGGGCGGGGCTTGATTTTTTTTGAGGGAGAGGAAGAGGGATTTGCATTTGGTCGATGAGGGTAGGCACGTAAATGGATCGGTCTGCGTCCGGAAACCTGATTCAAAACTCAGACCCAGATTCGAATCTATCAGACCCGACGTGTCAATGGATCTGTATTAGGTCTACTCATTAAAAAATCTACAAAACACAAAAACATAAATAATAACTTTTTCTTTAACCTATTTTATGAATCAAACCATGTACATTCAAATAAAATCTCAGAAAATTCAAAAATCAAATCATAATACAAATAAAAATCCAAAATAATTATATGATGAAACATAAAATTAAAATCATAGTCCAACTAAAAACCATTGGAATTATCTCACTATTTTATTTTAATATTATATTATTATATATAGGCTTAAAATATTGGATCCATAATTGGGTCGGAATATGTAAAACCATATCCGGATCCATTTATATATTCATAACTAAATCCGAATGTATATTTTCATCTAATTTAAAGGGGTAAATTTCATAAAAGGTCATTCAACTTTTGACTCAAAATGGTCACTGGACTTTGATTTATCTCATTTTCATACGGAACTTTCATAATTGCTATCAAGTCTCCTCAAAGAAGAGCAGTTCCTCTCCATTTCATTTATCAATTTTTTTCTTCCTGTCACTTTTTTAATCATTTTGAAGCCATTTTCAAGTAATTTTAACCGTTATCATTCAAAAATATGTAAATTTATTAATTGTCATGAGATTTAAAAATATTGAACATATTAATCATAATAATTGAAAATTAAGAAAATCAAGGACAAATATATTGAATTCTCAATGCTTCTGATGAATATGTTCAACACTTATAAATCTTATGAGAATCAATAATCCTACATATTTTTAATAATACCTCAATCGTATGGGTAAAATTACTTTAAAATGGGTTTTAAATAATTAGAAGAGTGAAAGAGGGAGAGAAATTTATAGATGTAACGGAGCAGAACCGGCTCCCATTTGAGGAGAATTGATAGTAATAATGGAATTGTGATATTATAAAAGCTCAATATGAAAAATGAGACAAATCAAAGTTAAGTAATCATTTGATTACAACCCTCAAAGTTTAATGACTTTTTATAGAATTTATCCAATTTAATAAGCGAGACTCAATTAAATGGATCAGATTCAGGTTGAGTTCAGGTTGAGACCCGACCCATTGACATGCTTAAATAATGGGAGGTGAAAAAAAGGAAAGGGGGGAAAAATATTTCTCTTTTATAGGATGTTGCCTTTCATATATACTAGAAGTAGAGATTATTATTAGGGAAAATTAAACAAATGCGCCTAAAAGTTCCAGTAAAATATAAATTTTAATTTCTACCTTTTTCTCCTTAAGATAAATAATGTGCTCAATTTGCCTACACGTTCCGTCACTCTTAGTAACTTTTGTTCATTTTCTATCTTGGTCGGCCCATAAGAGAGAGAAGAGAGAGAGAGAGAAGGGAGTAAGAAATATTGAGAAATCATCAATAATTGAGGTTAATGGGTACATTCAACATGATTTTAAATTTTAGAGAGTAAAATATACAAATTAAAAATTATTTGTTTGATTTCTCTTTGTTATTATTGATGTTGTCGTTGTTATTACTATTATCCTTCTTGCTATTTATTATCAGTGGCATCATAGTATACGTTCGTGTTATGCCTGCAAAATCCTCACGCGGTACTTTTTTACTAAAAGAACGCGTATTTACGAACCTTTTTTAAAAACAGTAACTAAAAGATGCATTCTTTGTGACGGGCGCTTTAAAACACGAGTAAACGCGCAAATGTATAAAATTAATCTGGTATAGTGTCATAATCTAATACGAAGGTATCATTTAATAATAGTTAAAAAAATATAATTAACGGTGGGTCTCATAATTATTTTTAGTGGGATTCATACAAGGGGTCCTATCCATTATGCATGTATTAACACACATGTCCGATTATTATTGATTCAAAACTTAGTGATGTGGTATTACTGTACCATAAAAATTTTACTCCCTGCAACTTCAATTTCATTGATGCCATTTAATATTCCTGAATTTCTTATAACACCGCTATTTTGTGATATTTTCGCTAAAGTGTATCGTGATTCACGATGATCAAAATCAAATTAATTTATAAAGAAAAAGGGAATGCTGATTTGTTGGATTAGCCCCACACGTTGATCCGACATAAAATACTTATCATCTTTTCATTGTTCATCCAATTAGAAAATCCAAAAAGGTGATAAAACACATGCCTGCTTTTTCTATCGAATCAATGTATGGGGCCAATCCGAGGACCACCCTCCCTTTTCTCATTTATAAAATAGTACTACTATGTCACTTCACGTGAATGCGCATGCATGTTTTTTTTTAACTTGCAAACATATTTGTGTTTACATTATATGGTATAACACTTTATTTAAGTGCATTAGGAATTATCTCAAAATAATATAATTTTAATAAATAATATATATATTATTTTTTAATATTATTTATTATAATCTTAAATGCATAGAGTGTTACATCATATACTATTTTCTTATGTATTATTTATGACTAATAGTTTTCACACATCTTATTCACTACCTTTCGTAAAGATGGGTTCATTATATACAGTAGCGATGGATACGCGCTATTGTTGTGCTCCACTATTAGAATAAGGACAAAATGAGAGTATTTATTTTGAAAAGAAAACTAATAGGTATTCAAAACTTGTCATAGGAGTTTGAGGTGGGATAATGGTGGAATAGGGGTCATTACTTATAAAAATAAACCGTTTTTTAAAGACTAACTACTCGTTTAATTCATATTTAACATAAATATAGCTTACAAGGAGTAATCTTTCCGAAAAGTATAAGTGAAATGACTACCCTCAGATGAGAAATAAACAATAAATAACTATCATCAATGGCCAATGATATAAGAGTTATTAGTTACTTATTTTATATATGGGTCTTGAAAAGAGTTATTCTTTAACTAGCAAGCATTATTCCAGCTATTCGAGCCTTCACTATGTTGAATTATAAAACAATTTCTCATTCCCCTCTCATCTGACTTTAACCTCATTAGTAACAAAAAATATATATATTCCTTAACAAAAATATATATATATTCCTTACATACTCATTTCATTTTTCATGTTATATTTTCATGAAATATCCATACTATCACATTCTATAAATTAAATCAACCATAGCTTAAAAAAGGAAAATAAAAAAAATCCTTCATCATTCAATACAGCGAAGATCAAGTTGGTAATCAACTGAGCTAATGAAGTGAAACGAAGAATGAGATCATGGAGTAATAAGTGAAGGTGATAACTATCAACTTATTTTATAATTTTAGCTCTTATTTCAATTTTATATTATCATTTCAAGAAAGAAAGGCGCCACTTCCTCTTCTCCGTGTCATGGCATAGATAGGAAGGCCTCGTTTGTTTGCTCTGAATGAGCCTATTCTTTGACTTGGTTAGAGTTAAGTCCATTCAAAGTGTTTGGTGCGCGCTTTGAATGAGTGTTTAATGTCTCTGACCTAATTAGAGGGACAAAATCTTCAATTTGTTCATAGGCTCGGTTCAGCACCAATATTATATTTTTGCCCCTCAAAAAAGGCAAAAATTACCTCCTTATCTATAGCTTTCCAACCCCCCCCCCCCCCCCCCCTTCACACAACTCTCTCCCTATCTCGATCTCTCTCTCACGCTCTCTCCCCAGAACTCTCTCATCCCTCTCTCCCTTCACCCCTCCCTCAATCTCTCCCCTGAACTCTTTCCTCTCTCTCCCCCTCCCTCAATCTCTCTCTCTTCTTTGTGGGTTTTGAGGTTCAATTTTGGGGATATTGTTTAGGCTTTTCGGATTTGGGGATTACGGTTTTTAGATTTGGGGGTACTTTTTGGGTTCAGATTTAGGAATTTCCTTGTTCCATTTTTCAGATTTAAGGGCTTTAGGGTTCGAATTTAGGGTTTCTTTTGTTCTATTTTTTCTAGATTTTAGGGATTTGTGGTTCGAATTTAGGGTTTTCTTGTTTTATTTTTTTTTTAGCTTTATTGGTTTTAGGGTTCAGATTATGATATTTTTCTTGTTCTACTTTCCCAAAGTTTGGGGTTTTGGGTTCGAATTTAAAGTTTATTTTGTCCAATTTTTGTAAATTTAGGGATCTAGGATTTGGATTTATGGGTTTTTAATTGGGATTGTGATTAGGGGATTTTTATTTTGGGATTAATTGGGGTTCGATTTCTGCAGATTTTGGGTGATGAATTAGGGTTTTGTCCTTTTTTTTTTCTTCCTTCTTTTTTTTTTTTTTTTTTCATTTTAATTGGAATAAAGAGAAGGAAAGAAAGAAGAAGAAGATGAACACGGACATAAGATTTTATTTTATTTTTTTTCATTTTTGTTTGTGTTTTGTTTTTCCTTTTTCATTTTTTTACCTTTATTTTTCTTATAAGTTTACCAAAAAAGAAAAAACAAAGAAGATGAAAAAGAAGAAGAAGGTGATGGATAAAGGTAAAATTGGAAACACAGTCACATTCAAACATTTCAACAAAGTTGTAATCAAACATATTACAAATTTAGATTCAATACCTTTAGTTACACTTCTTAACAAATTAGTGGAATTCAGTATGGTTTTCAACAGTTAGAACTTAATGCTTAATTTTATCAATCGGGGCCGAAGTGATGTAGTCATTTTTTAGCCATTTTTTATTGTAGTATTTCTCATTACCCACATTATTGTTCCCGTTTAATTCTTGTATCATATTTTACTCGAGTAGTAGTGGTAAATTAGTATTTTTTTTTTTAACGTGATAATTCTCTCTCAATTAATTTCTATTGATACATTCTCTAAAAGTCAATTGGATTCTTTTGTATTTAGGATAGGAAATGCATTCTGAAGTCCGCCGATAGATGGTCGTCATGCTTACATAAAGATATTTTGATCATTTATTTAAATTTATACTTATCAAATTTGTATATAAGAACTTTTCATAATATTAGATTTTATAAAATAGAAAGTATAAAACTTAAATTAATGATTAGATACCTTCGTGTACACAAGATGATTCATTTGGTGAACAATAAAGTACATTTTTCATACTAAATGCAAGAAAAAAACTTCTTTAGTGCAAAACCCACCCGTTGACATGGTGGTACAAACCAATAAAATCACTGTATAATAGCAAATTGCATATATTTTTGGTCCACTTTTCCTTTTTACTATTCTAAATGTACCACTGAGACCCTTATTTCATTTCTTTATTTTCACAACGGGCAATGAGTACCATTTTCTTAAAGCTATGCCCATTTTTTCCGCATAGTAGTTAATTAAACATTTTCTTCTCCAAACCTCCTTTTCTTATTTATGCTTTTTTTTTTTATTATTTCACTTCTTTCCCCAGTTATTTTGGCTATTGTATAATTGAAAATAATTTTTTTATTATAATTTCGGTAATTCATTTGTCACTTTCCCTTCTTTTTTTTTTGTCCTCATTAATTTCTTTATATAAAATTATGAAATTATTAGAAAAATAGTGCATTTTAAATTATTTTAAAATGAACATATAAACTTGTAAAACAGTTCAGTTTACATGTTTAAAGAACCATTTTCATTTAATTTTTCCGTAAATGTATATATAAAATTATTTTATTTTTGAAACCATAATTTATTTTTTGTGAATGGAAAGGCTTTATGTTTTAAGAAAATAAAATATTAAATATTTTTAATTTTCTCAGAGTATTTATGAAAACTTATATATTTCTTACCCAATGAAATTCACAAGTTTTAAATTTTCCTAAAAAAAGTTCTTAGACATTGCTTGATAGAAAATTCATGAAAAATTAATTTAGATAATCAAATATATATATATATATATATATATATATATATATATATATATATATATATATAAAATAAAAAACAAAGAAGCGAAATACCTAAAATTATTTTCAATTATATAACAGCCAAAACAATTGGAAAAAGGTAAAATAAAACAAAACATAAAATAGAAAAAAAGAGGTCTGAATAAAAAAAAAACAATTAAGTACTACGTTAAAAAGATGACCACAATTATAATAAAAGGATACTCACTGTTTGTGAAAACAAAAAAATAAAATAAAAGAATGGTATCATTGATACATTTAGAATAATAAAAAGAGAAGTGGACTAAAAATATATATAATTTACTATTATAAAGTGATTTTATTTATTAGTACCACCATGGCTGCACTCTACCAATTTTATTTTTTTACTAAATGCAAAGGAATTTCCCGCTGCTCCCTCCCAAAACTTGACGTGTGTCTATTTTTAATTAATTAATTTTTTTCGTTTACAATAACCATACCTTTTAAATGTATGATTTTGCATGGGAGCAAATTATTTGAGAATGAATTGACACGTGAATCAAGGCACATAGTTATTAAATTTTTATATAAATTTAATTAATTTATTAAATCTCATATAATTTATAATTTCAATAATTAATATATTATTGGATTCATATTTTCATTTTCTTCAATTTATGATCCATATTATGTATATTCAAGTATGGTTTAGTGACATACTCCAATATCATATGAACTTTAATAATTAACTAAATATATAGAAATCTAATAAAATAATAAAGAACACGTGTTCTTCTGAAAATCCACCCGATATGTTCTTTTGATAGGTGGAAATATCTACGTGATGTGATTGCTTCACGTGAATGCCGCGGGCGCGTGCATATAACGCTGGCTGCTAAATGAAAAATCACCTTTTTTCCTCCTGTTAATCAATGTAACCGTTGACAAAGTGTACCGAAGTGATAAAATCAGTTATAAAAAAAATTAAATAATTATATTTAGTTGAAGAACTAGAATGCTATCCATATATAGAATTGACCCATTTTAAAGCATTTTACAAAATTAAAAAAAAAAAAAAAAAAAAAAAAAAACTTCGAAAGTTTTTAATGAATTAGTGGCGAATCTCCCCGTTGCTAGAAAAACCCATTCCAAAAGCCCAAGAAAATTTTGGATAAATTTCAAAAATAAATATATGGCTTAGCATCATCTTTTTAAGCCGTGTTTTCAAGAGTATTTACTGTCATTTTAATATATTATATATTTTTAATAGTTTAAATTTTTTAGAGCTTTATGAAAGTATTCAGATTAATGGGGTTATTTTTTCAGTTTAAGTATTTTGTGAAATTTTCAAGCATTTTAAAGCATAATTTAATCGAAAGTATTATGATCGTTTTGCCCTTTTTCACTTTCTTGGTATTTAAGAATTTTTCTCTTTTGTTCATTTTCTACTTCCAAGGATAGTCCGGTCATTTTACGTTCTAAGAATACATAATGCATTATAAATCATAAGAGCAGCCAATCCAGTTAAATTATAGTAAGGGGATGTTTTACAATTTTTAAAAGTAGACCCACAAGTACTAAATAGAAAAATCATGTATTTACACCTACGTGACAGCTATCAACAACACTATTGAAAGGGAATTTATATTATTATGACAAAATATATTATAATTTATGGCATCACAACCCATCAGTTTCAACTAGCGGGTTGGGCTTACAACTCATATAATTTAGGCATCAATTTCCGCAGTTGCCGGATCAATGTCTCTCCTAGTCTCACGTGAAAGACCCCTAAACCTAAAAAATTCAATACACCTTTATATGAAATATTTATTTTGTTTATTCATTTGTACCCTGTTCAACAGTGAAAAGGGCCAAGATTCAACAACCAAAAGGCTCTTTCAATTCAACGCAGCCTAAGAGGATAAAGATTGAAAATTTAGTACAGATATAAATAATAATAATAATAATAATAATTCAAGAAGACCATGGAATAATCACTTGAGGATTGATATGACCGACCATTATTCCAATTCATAGAGCAGATTGTGATGCCAATGGTCACATACAATGAATTCAGTGAGTTGGATGGGGAACAGTGGATGAACAGTTCAATAATTCATTGAAGAACCCACCAAGGAGGAAATCAAAGGAGAATAAGAGAGCAGATCAGGTTCAAGGAACCTTACAAGATACTTTCAACTGTGGGTTCTATAATGGCATGACAAGCAGTGGTGGCAATACTGCTTCCCAGGCATTTACATTTGATTTGATTCAATGTATCGTTTCAGTGGTTCGCCTATTTTGTGCCCTTAACTCTTGGGGATGGGAATGTGAATCATGAATCAGAATGAGAAAGGAATCAAAATGAAAATGAGAACGGAATAGTTATTACTCCATGTGAGAGAACGGTTATTGCGACAGGACGACCATTCCATTACCCACCAAATGATGGAATGGAAATTAACATTCCCATTTACATACCCGCAATCCGAGTCCTCCATTATTTCAATAAATTGGAATATAAAACTTCCTATAAATGTAAATATATAAGCAATGCCTTTCAAAGTGCTTTTGTTTTGGGTGCACTCAGTAGGCCCCCATATGAGCATACGGACAAAAAGAAAAGAGCTAACATTTTATTCAACAAACAGAAGTTATTCAACACATAGTCATGATGAAAATTATAGTTCATCTGCAAAACCACAATAAAGCCACCTAACCTAATTTATTTATGTCACAGTCGTACATACATAAACAGCAGATAAAAGCAGGATCATTTGTACTTTTTTTTTTTTTAGCCCACAGTAAAACCTGCAAAGCTACTCTAGCATAGGAAACGGAACTACCATACCTAATAGTAAATTTGGGCCAAGTAAACTTACCTTATTGAGCTAGGACAATGTAGGTGAGATGTCCTCATATGCCCTTATCTGGGTGCTTATCTCCTCTTTGTGTTTCACGGGAACCAGAACGGCGCATCATGCTTCGGTGGTGAATCCATGGCCACCCCTTGCAACCCTTCTGTGTAATCAACGGACCCCAAATTGAATGGGCATCCAAACATCAAGTTGTAAGAATTTGCATTTGGGCTATTCCCAAATGGAGAATTCAGTACCTTACAGCTTTCAAACTGACCATTCTCTCTTGGAAACATCTGATGATTCATGGGCTTACCTATTTCTTCAAACACATTTCCCCCAACCGCAGGTCCTTGACCACGGAGGAACTCGTTGTGTTGAACTTTCAGCTGCAGAAGATTATTTTGTTGTTCTAACGCATCAACGTCAATAGGATCTGTGTTCTTGTTTCCTTGAATATTCGAATCATAAAGCGACATAAGCTCACCGATGGTCTTCTGCCCATCTTCTGGAACTCCAAGTCGAGCTAAATCGAAGGAGGGAGGAGTCATGTTAGCAACTGGTGTAGCTGGCTTGGATTGAACAAAGGACAAAGGGAATACAACGGGTTTGACTTCATTGACATGAAACTCCGATGAGGTGATTTTATATGGACAATTCAATTGATGATTCTCCCTAGAGATCCTGTCTAGGAAACCATGGCGAAGTTCGCTGTAAGGGCATTGGCGGAATTTGCACGTATAAATATTCTGGTCCATAACAATGTTTAGATCTCCGGATGGTGGTTTCCTCTTCTTTATGAACTCAGAGTTATCAGTCACTTCTCCCTTAATTGGAAAAGGATGTTGTGGAACTGAAAACCTTTCCCTCATCCTCTCTATCCCTAAATTGGACATATTGAGATTTTCAGGTTTGCATTCATGTACATCAAAGTTTGACTCGTCTTCAACCCCTTCAACATCGTACTCGCTGCTGTTATCGTTTATAATAAAGGACCCACTCCCATTGGCTGAAGACAATGGTGGGCATAAATCCGGGTAAAGCTCTTGTGCCAAAACCTCCTCTTGGTTGACAATGGCTATCCAGGTAGCACTCTCCTTGGCAGTCATTTTATCCTGCAAACACTTGGACTGCCTCACAAGTTTACGGATTTTACAGATATCCGGGGACATGTGTTTGATTACTGCAGTGAGAACACCTACCTTCCACGCCTTCTTCAGATCATGGGGTTTCTTGTAAGGCGGAGAAGAGCCTTGTTCCTTTGGCAACCCCAACTGAGGCCACCACTCCTCTTTTCCAGTGGGCCACCATGGAGGAGGAATGCCTTTCTCTAATGGATACCGCCTCTGTGGGGGGTCACAGTGCTGCATAAGAGCCGACAAGAGCGAACCAAGAGTAGTGTCTTGGAGCTCCTGTAATGTGTGCGGGGTGGGACCCACAGTGTTACACCCTTCGGTTTTCCCAGGGATGGAATGGTCAGCTTGGTACTTGGCTATGGCAGCAGGACCGTTACGATCAAATCTCACCTTCTCCTTCCACCACTCTCGGAGGTTGTCAGATGCGCCACTGACTGGTTTCCCCTTCTCAGGTATAATCCCATAAACAAAACCCTGAGCTTTACAGACTTCCATCATCTTGAGCATGTATTTCAAGATCCCATCTTGGGCTCTGGACATCTTCTTCCTCCTGGCCTGTTCCTGAGACTGCCTCTGCTTCGCAACATCAGCAAAACCTTCTTTGCATTTGGTCTGTTCCTTACGTCGCTTCAGACGCATTTTGTACCTCCACACCCTCCTCTCGAGTTCATCCACGTCAGTTTCATCATCTGTGTAATCATCATCTGCACCTGGATCCAGCTCAGTTTGAGGGGCAGCAACATCTCCTCCTCCCCCATGGCCCGGTAGGGAAGATAAGAAATCAAGATCCCCGCAAAATCCCATTTCGTCAAACATCATCATGGTTCCGGGCAAGAAAAATTACACAATTTAATTAATATCAATTCTCAATTTTCCCCTTCCTCTCTACTGTCTCCAGCTCCAACCAGGGAAAAATTTAGGAAATTACACAAATCACATCACCTGCCAAAATTAAGGAAAAGGATGAGGTGGGAAGAACAAAAACCCAGTAAGAATTAAGTGATTAAGCATAAAATACACCGTACAACACAAAAATTCTAGTGAAAATTGTTCATCAATTGTTGGATTTTGAACAGGATCCCAAATAATTTTGTGTATTAGGGGGGGAATGGTCCAAGGGCCTGATATGGAAAGTACAACCTTAGAAGGTCTTCCAGAGGAAAGGAAAATGACAGGTTGCACAAATACTGTTTGGACGGCTCAACTTGTCAACACACCTTCGCTAGGAAACTACATACATGGAGATTGAATATCCATCAAGGGCGAAATTCATGTTTCTGCAGGTACTACTATTTATTAGGATCCCTAGAAGAGATTCAGATAGATCAAAGCAAAGACACACCAACTACAGTCAAAGCAAAGCAGTGAGGAATTTGGAAACTTTCAGAAATGGATTAGAACCCAGTAACCTACCAAAATATCATAGTCCATACATCGTAAGAGAATTCAATTGAAATTAAGATCCACTAATTCGTTCAGATCTCTCCATCCACGACGAATAAGAGACATGGTCAAAACAAATTTTCCTTTGTTAAATTAACATCACCAGAAAACTGGCAGATGAACAAGCAGACGGTAAACAAGAGGAAAGGGAAAAAAAAATACAGACTGGCTTTCTGGCAGTTCGGACAAGTCTGAATTTTCTCGAGAAACCAACATGAAAACATTTCAACGAAAAGCAAACTAAAGAACTTCAGAAAGGAAAAACAACAGAAGCCCATAAAACTTGACACCCACAGCAGGACCAGCACGCTAAAGGAAATTCAACATGGTCTGATCAAGGACTATAACCCATAACAGGAATGAAAAAGAAAATCACATCTCAACAAACATAAGAAAGAAAAATGGGAAACAGATCAAATTCTTAAAGACTTTTACCGAGAATTTCCTCGTCTGAGCTGAGAAAGCGGGCGCTGGTCAATCCTCTCCTCCTTCCACTACTCCAAGAAGATGATAAGGGAGACCTAGACCCTTCGCAGAGGGAGAGAGGGAGAGAAACACGGAAGAAAGTGGTGGGTGGGCTTTTATTGGCCTTTTGTGTGTGGAGGAAATGGATAGAAAAGTACATAGATGAGTTTCATGGGGGTAGAATTGGGAGTTCACTTCATTTACGCGCCGAGTGAAAAGCGGCGAGAAAATGAAGGGTGTCGGCATTCAGTCATAAATGGCCATGCTCGTTGGAGCAATAAATTTGTAAAAAAAACAAGAAAAGAAAATCCCTATTTAAGTTTTTAAATTAAAAAGTATCATTATCAAACTAGAATATAATTAATTAACTTTTATTAATATAATTAATAGAATGGATGTTGAAAAGAATTATTAAATTTTTATTGTTGACTGCACTTTTATAGAAAATATTTTAAAATTTTCAAGCATAAATAAATACCTTACACATTCTGGTAGACGAAAAAATAAATTGTTTCATGATTCAACACAGTAAAGACTCGAATTCCTAACTTTTAGAACAGGGAGGTAAGTCACAACCAGCTGAACTAAGGCTTGTCAATAACATTTTAGCAGCATAGATCGAAGCAAATATACAGACATACAAGTATGTTAATTTTCATGAGATTATTTGAAAATGCACTATCATCCTAAGCATTGAAAATTCAGAATATTTTTTAATATTTTTAAAAAACCTGTATTTTTCTTAAATTCCAAGATGAATATGTTATTCATCATCAAATCTCATAAAAATTAACATAACTACGTGTTTTGAGTGTTTTTCTAATCTTTAAGATTGTAATTATTGAAAAGTTCATTAAAATTGAGCAACAAGAGAATTTGATGAAAAACGTGATGGATATAAAATTGCGAACATCTTGAAATTAATGAAAATAAAGTCATGTATATTTACTTATATAGTATCTTAAAAAAAAATTCGCCATTTTATCCCGCTAACCTTTGATAGGTAAAAACACGTGTCAAAAAATTATGGGACAGCTTTTTACTACGTGGTTCTAAGTCATTGGGGCCCTCACATTTAGGATTAATAGAATTGGGGACAGTAGTATTATAGTAAGAAGCTATATGTAGCATAGGTCCGTAGTATTAGAAAATGAAGGAGCTTATATAATCAAGGCATGTTAGTCTTTCTTTATTTTTCTGCTTCTCTGCTAGGCATCGTAATAGGCCACACTGTTTGGCATAGGCTCTTCTTCCCTTGTGCTTGGAGTCGATTATTAATTTTTCTTTTTTTTTGTAAAAAATATATAAAATTCTATTTCATGTATAATTCTATTAGTATAAAAACAATAATTTATAAAATACAAATATAACACATATAATATAAAATTAATTGAGTTTGGACTCAACTTAATACACTACCCGAGTAGCTCGAACTTGAAAGATTTCGAGTTTAGCCGAGTAAATGTCAAGACAATTTCGAGATGCTTGTGATCTGTATCATATCAGTTATACCTCTACTTAAAAAGGGAGATATTGCACGATTTAGTACTTTTTTAAAGTTGTTGTGGGAGTAATATTATCAATGCCCTACCGAGTGTAGAGATAATGAGTAGGCGTTGGAAAAATTTATATAGAACATTCTTTGTAGAATCGCAATACCATATCTTTTTTTATGAATTTCAAATACGGGAGAGGGGAGAAAACCACGTAAAATAACATAGTTTTTCACACAAAAAGAGTACTTAAGCTAACTCCACATACCAGTTGGGCTATAGTTCATTTAAAAATGGTTCTTCCCAACAATTTTTCTCGATATACAAGATCATTTTATATTTACTAAATTTGTTGAAAGAGCAATTTTTGGAAAGCTATTAAGGACTAATTACATTATTTCATATTTTTAATAATGTGAACTAATTATCTAAAATAGCTGAATTAGTTATCTCAAAAGCTTACTTTTTTTATTTGCTTAGGTGGTTGAAATCAGCGATCTTGTTCATATATTCATTGCAAGCATTTTCTTTATTCCTATTTCTTAGGATAGAGGGACATTAATAAAAAGTTATAATATAGGTCTCTTAACTTTATAATCGATTTCACTTTGTCTTATTCAACAAGAATATGTATGTATATATATCTCACTTTATCATCAAACTTTTAACTTATTCCTCCTCTTGATTACTGAACTTTCATATTCATTTCAAGTTAGCAGTTTTTATCCGCATAATATATGAAATTATTAAGCATTTGATTAAATTAGAGTGGCAACGACAAAATATCTTTAACTCGAGCAAGACATATGTTTCTTCCCGATAGCAATACATTAAAGAGCCACTCTAGTTTACACATTTGTTCAAAAAATTATCAGTTAATCCAATAATTACATAGTAAAAAGCGACCGATTGAATCATTTTTCACCATGATTTGTGAGCTTAGGAGGGTTAATAACTCACTTTGAGATTTCATGAAACAAATTGAAACTTGTTCAAAAGGGGGGAAAGAAAAAGTCACGGGTTTAACGAGAGCATGTAAGAAAAAAGGTTTTAAGGGCACCAATAAATTAATTGGACAAATTAAAGTTAAAGGATCAAAGTCGCACTTTGAATGCTCGGAGACTTAAGTTGTTGAAGGTCAATTTCATCAAAAAAAAAAAAAAAAAAAAAAAACAAAAGAAATTTACCCTCGCGGCCCCGACGCGACTCAACATAAATGAAAGCCATCCTAAAAGCAAACAAGTTCGGCCCCGTCGCCGCCGCCGCCGGGCCCAAAAAATAGTGTTTTAATTGTTGCATAAAATTTAAACTCATTCTCAATGTCTCTCACCATCAATTATTAACAATTTCTTCTTTTATATTTTTTTCAATTTTTATTCGACACAACGTTGTAAAGGGCAATATGAAGAGAGTAATTTTAAGGGTCCAGTAGAAAACTTCAAAAAGTGAAACTATAAAAAGGATTCAGAGATCTCGTTGAAACTTCGAAGGAAATTTATGTAATTTTCCTTAAATAAACTAATAAAAGTTAGGAATGAGTATTTTATGGCGTGCCAAGATGGTGATGAAGACTCTTTTAAAGTCCTTGTTCAGTAGGAATGAGTAATAAATTTACTTCATGTTTATCTGTCGCTTTGTTTTGTTTTTATCTTATTTGTTCATTTATGATGTCGTATCCTCAAATAAAGTGGTAAAAGTGTGTACTAGTGCTAATTTATTTTTATTTTTTTTAGTGCTTCTCAAATTAAACAAAAAAAAAAATCTAGCGATGAGACTTGAGTGAATAATTTTTACTGTCCTTGACAAATTCGTTTTGGAAAGTGGTCCAACCCAAACCCGCCCCTTGACCATGACTGCGCTTGATCGCCGAATTATCCACTGTTCATTAATAACATTTATCACGAGATACATAAAAGTCAACTCAGTGAAAGTTGTTTAATACTCATAAATGTTTACTTGTTTATATATACATATATATTAGTTGATATTTTTAATTTCTTTAGCTTATGCGTAATGTCCTTTTGAGATTAGATTATTAATCCTCCAAAATTATATAATTACTCTTCGTAATTACTAAAGGCTTTTTTTGTATTGAGGATGCAGGATTAAGCACCAAACTGTAAACGGATTCTCCATTCAATGAATTCAGCGAACAAATATTATAATCGCCGGTGTGCGAATTTAGAGAGAATTTGTATAAATGACCCTAATAATAAAATAACCCCTAATTACATTAATTAATTAACGAACGGGGTTGTTAAGTACGAGGCGAGAGATTCATGAATCGGCCGGGATTCCCCCACCGTAAGAATGCATGATGACGTGCCCTTAACGGTGCTGACATGGCAAATTCTTATTGGGCAGCTGAAATCGTCGGATAGAAAGTCAAAGACTCCACTTAACCTAAAATGCATGGCGAGAATATTTGTAAAATGAGAAAAGCGAGCACGCAAAAAAAATAAAATAAAATAAAAGGAAGAAAAAGGAAAAAAGAAAAAAAAAAAAAGAAGGGAGAAACAGAAAAAAAGAAAAAATGTTTACAAAATTATTGTTACTTTTGCTTTTGGTTGGAAAGGGCCAAAGGCCAAAAGTAAAAGGGTAAGAAACTCATTATAACTAACTAAAAAATAAAGGGGGATCGAGTGAGTGAAGAAAGGATGATTAGTTCTGTTGACACCAGGCAACCTGTGGTCATGTTTGATTACAACAATAGTTAGGTTGTGTTTGTTCAATTTGAATTGGGTTCATGTTTGATTCATCAAACATAAGCTCATCCAATGTGTCCGGTAACACCATTAGATCTAAAAATAATCCGATTGAATCAAATTTAAGAAGCCCAGTTATTCGGTCAGTGCCATTTTCATGTCTTACTACATAAAAATACCCCTAAAAATTCTTGAAAATTCTCCTACCTCCCATTATTTCCAATCACGATCTGCTTGACCTGATTTTCTCTGACAATTTGGCTTTTGTTCAAAATGCTTAGAGAAGGCAAATTTTTAAATAAAATTTTTGAAAAATATTAAACTGAATAAATTATAAATTTGCAAACATGGAATAGAATTGTGGGTTTCACTTTTAATTTCAATCCATAATCTTCGTTTAATTATAAGTTTTACTTTATGCTCAAACATTAAAGATTACTTCTTGTCTAACCCAAAAAAGATAAAACGGGAAGCGCATCTTGTTCAGAGCTTACAACAAGGTTTTAGTTAAAACGGAAATTCTTCCTAGTAATATGGCATGCTTCACGCGAGATACGGTTTGCTTTTGTCGCAATATAAAAAATCTTATTTCCAACTTTTGTGCTCGAATGATTTTCTCGTGCTTACATAACCTGCGAATGTAACTAGTGATAGAAGATCACGATCCTCTCAATTTCAGACCCGTCGTATTTTGTTTCAATTTGAGTGGTTTGATTTTTGGGAATTGTGGTCAGCCTTAGACATAGGCAAGAAAGGTGAGTAAGTTTGGGCCGTAGGCCCAAACAATAAGGGTAATGAGTCATGGACTTGGAGGGAGTTGGGTCTATAACTCAATTCCTCCAAAGGGGTGAATGGGGGAATTACGCGCTAATAGATGCGTATGGTTGAAAAACATCTAAATTATACCAATACAACCGTCGCAGTGTCCGTTTTGATGGAAGAACAGAAAATCTAACAGAAAAAAAAATGAGTGGCCTTTCGAATTTGACGATAAAACGTAAATAAAGAATATGGAACAGGGCCTTAGGGTTTACTAAAACCAAATTTAAAATTGAAATATCAAATTAAACAATTTCAAAAGTTAGAGAATCTACCTAAAATTGATGTTTTCAGATATATATATATATGTGTGTGTGTGTGTGTGTGTGCGCGCGCGCGTGAGAGAGAGAGAGAGAGAGATCTTAATTTTATTTTTAGATTTTTTGTTTATGAAAAAAGTAAGCACCGGCTAATTAGGTCTCGCTATGAAAATTTTAAACATACGGATTGTAAAAACAAGAAAAAATAGGTGGATATGATAATTTTCATGTAATCTGAGCTAATGCACCCCTAAATTTAAATAATAAAAAATTCAAAATAATTACAATAGCTTAATCTTTTGATATTTTACCATTTAGCAAGTCCTTGCAATGTTTTCATCTTTTCCTTTTCAATTTATAATATTAAAATTTTATAATAAGGTCTAAGTAATGAATGCTTGCCCATTTTATGGATAATAAGCCTAAGAAATTCCTTTTAACACGCACGCCAACGATACCCATGGTTCCGTGCGGTTACCCTCTGAAGCTAAAGCAATTTGAATGATGTATTTTATGGGAGTACATAATGACAGTGCCATAGTTAGGCATATTACTGTTCTTATGAGTTTTGATCCGAAAATTTCGATCGTATGAATTGAAAGAATATAAAAATCTATATTTTAACACGATAATTTTTATACAATTTGTGATAGTACTGACCATTCATGTAAACTTCTATGAACTCAAACAAATTAAACCATTCAAATTTACTCAATTTTCTCGCTGTTTAAATGAAAGAGATGTGCTAACAGGAATTGTATGAAAATTAATAATTACTATTTTTTTTTCATATCTTTTCAATCCGTACTATTAGAATTTTTAGATTGGGATCCATTTGGGTCCCATAGGAGTGATAGTGTGCCTAACCGTACAATCTGTTTTCCCATATTTTATAAATAAAGTGTATATCCTCCCAATTAATTGAAAATAAAGTGCTTGAAATTTTGTCAATTCCATCAGAAATGTGTTTCAAAGCCCTTCCTCCCCGGTCAACCTCAACATATCTCAAAAAAAGCAAAGACAAATTTGAAGCACCCATGGACGCTAAAATGGCGTGGCGCAATAAAATGCGACCGATTAAAATTTATTTATTTTTCACCTTTTACGTAACAATTTTATATATTATTCAATGGCTTATTGAATATAAGCTATCGCATTAGAAAATTTTCTGGTATTGTGAAATGACAATGTTTTACTACAAGAAGTTTTGATGATACCGCCTACAGCAGCCTCCTGCGCATTCGAGTTACAACTTGTGCTGAGCTCGGCCGCTGATGGTCCAAGGAACTGGGAGCGGCCAGCCTCGGTGAGCGGCCAACCTCGTCGGGCTGCAGTTGACCTTGTTGCGACATCATTCGGCTGATCAATGATCAGGCTTTGGTACGACCAGATGGGTCGAAGCGATGAGGAAAAAGATTCTCACTCTAATTAAACTTGCGAGAAAATGATTAAACACGAACAATATATCTAATAATAATAAAACATATATAAAAAAATAATAGCAGCAACTCATCAAATTTTTAACGTCACAAACTCCTTCGATGTAAAGGATAAAAACCATGAGATCGGCTCAAATCTTCACTATGTAATTTAGGTGCAAAACGTAATTCCAACTCAACACACGAGCTCCACAATTTCTAAAATAATGGAATCAACAATTATAACAAATACAAAGTTATATCGCAGCAAATATAAGGAGAAAAAGATGGTGAAATCTCACCCAAAACACAGCAGTTCCAAAATAGACCCAAGACCTGGCCTCTAAAAACTCCAAATAGAAAACTGACTGTATGGATCTGAAGAACAAAGAGTCACAATCTTAGCTCAATCGGATCATGGATCGACTTTCGATCATCCCTTTGATCAAGACTGGATGGAAGGAAAAACTGCTACCTTTTTCTCCTCTCTTGAGTGCTGCTGTTGTGTTTCTTCATACTGCCTTGAAAAAATAAAACCAAAGCCCTACATCCGGTGGGCTTAAGAAAAGCCCAAATGGGCCAGACACAAGATCCAAAGGCCTAACATGAAGCTCCCTACGCGTGGTAAGCTCCTCAACATAAAGATGATGGCGAAGTCAATCTTGTGTCCAAACACGTAATCCATTCAGCACATTATATGCTAATCCACTCAATTCTACCGGCTGTTGGGATATAAACACTCTCTTAAATTTCATTAGTAAGATATACATTCAATACTCAACTACCTCCATTTCGAGGATTTCGAGCTGTTCTAACTTATGTATTATAGTTAGCCTAGGGTCCAACCCTCCAAACTCCTAGAGGGTCTCTCCCTCTCTAACAGGTGCTCTGACTCAGCCCTTGAGCCAACCTAGACTTGCCAGAGATTCTTTATCCGACACCCTAGAGTTCAGTAATTTGGATCAACATCATCTTTGCTTCAACTCAAAACGATATAGTCACGTGGGCGCAACACTTAAAAAGAAAAAAAAAAAAGGTACTAATAGTATAACACATAACTACACAGTGCTCTTGGTATTCCTCTGTACGATCGAAACGATATCGTATTGTTTCATCCGAAACAAATTTTAACGCGTAAAGTGGTTTAGAAAATGTTAGACGGGAACAAATCTGTGTGGGTCCCACCCATGTGAAGCGTGAGAAAGCAGGAGGGAGTGAGAGGGTACTCACGGCTGGCACAGCTGTCCATCAGACATTCCCCCTACGCGGTCCGCGCCGAGGTTGCCAACACTGTCACGCTTTCACATTCCCCCATTTTTTCTCAACTGCTATCCCCCTACTCCAATGTTAATGACTACTTCACCCTAACATATTCCCAAAAAAAAAATAAAAAATCAACCACATATACATATATTTTAACGCGTTATTATTATTTTTTGGTTGAAAGGTGGTAAAAAACTGTTCATATAGCATTATTTTAATCTATAAATAAATAAATGTTGCGGAGGACAAAACCGTCTCTACAAAAAAACCAGGCTGAATAAACCGAGAGCTGCTTCCATCCTTGATCTTCACACGGGAGTTTCTCTCTTTCTTCCCAATTTCCATATCCGCTCCTCCGTTCGCTATTTATACGCTTCCTTCTCTCTCCGTCTCTCTCACACTCATTGTAAAAGCCCATTGCATCATATCTCCCCTCACTCTCTTCCTCATCCGAAAAACCCTAATCACACAGAAGAAACTCACTCCTCCACTTCACCCAATCCATGGCCGACCGAGTCCACCCCCGCGACTCCCCTCCTCCCTCTGCCGCTGCCGCTAATTCATCAGATCAGCACAAAGCCCCCGCCGGAACCTACGTCATTCAGGTCCCCAAGGACCAGATCTACCGCTACCCTCCCCCATCCAACCCCCGCCGCTACAACTCCCTCTCAAACCCTAAGCCCCGCCGCGGCTGCTGCTGCCGCTTCCTCTGCTGCGCGATCTCCTCCCTTCTCCTCCTCATCATCCTCGCCGCCGCCGCCTCCGGCGTCTTCTACCTCGTCGTCCGCCCCGAGCTCCCCAAATACTCCGTCGATCGCATCTCCATCTCTGGCTTCAACTTCTCCTCCCCGTCGGCGATCTCTCCGGCGATCAACGTCTCCGTCCGCGCGAACAACCCGAATGACAAGATCAAGATCCATTACCGGAGCGGAAGCGCCGTCTCCGTCCTCTACGCCGGGGTCGACCTGTGCGACGGAAAGTTGCCGGCGTTCCGCCAGCCGTCCAACAACGTGACGGTTTTCCCGGTCGCGTTGAAGGCGTCGTCACCGTCCCGCCTGGCTTTGACGGGCTCCTTGAAAACGGCGTTAGTGAGGCAGCAGAAGGAGGCCAAGGTGCCGTTAACGTTGAAGCTGAGAGTCCCCGTGAAGATCCAGGTTGGCGCCGTGAAGACGTGGGAGATCACCGTCAAGGTTTCGTGCGATTTAACGGTGAATAGCTTAACGGCGAGCTCGAAGATCGTTTCTAAAGACTGTGGCGTTAGGGTCAAACTTTGGTAGGACCGGATTTTTGAGGGATACTATTTATTATTTCCCCGCTTTTGGATTTTTTATTTTTACTTTTTTATTTTTGAATTGGCATCGAGGTGATGAGCAGCTGTACGCGATTGAAAATATTTGTTTATTCTTTTATCTGTATTCTTGTTTATTTATGATTATAATAAAGGGATATCATATAAATAAATCTAGCAGCTACGTGCAACAAGATATATCAAAGCTGATTGCCTACAGAATACATCCAACCGGAATAACTAGCCGAAGAGGACAAAGTAACAGTAAAAGTGAAAATAAATATAACCAGTAGCACTCTCTATTTCTTATGGAGATCAAATTAAAGCCAGTAAGACTCTAATCTTATCGCATTAAGCCCTAAATTTATTGATATGATAAGACATTCAATTTTAATTTTCTTAGTTTTTATTGTTTTATGGGCGGAAGGATTGCTTTTTAAGTGTTGAGAGTGTCGAGCTTGTTTAGCTATCAACGATCTGACCGAGTGAGTTGAAAATAAACATATCGTTCTAGTAATCCTAAGTCTTGTTTAGTTAATAGTGGTGTGTTGATGAAAAGTCTGCTCGAGTGAGATGAAAGTAAACGTATTGTTCCAATAATCGGTGAAAGTAAACGTATTGTTTCGATAATAGTAAGATTGTATTTGTAGGGTTAGTGATTCCAAGATTGGTAAACGTATTGTTTCGATAATAGTAAGATTGTATTTGTATGATGGAAGGGTTAGTGATTCCAAGATTGGAGGCAATAATTTTTTCTGGAATATTTAATTCTGAAAAGGAGGTTTGGCTTACTAATAGATTAATTATAGTAGGATACTATATGAAATTCATATGCTAATTACTATCAGTAGGAATATGAAATATATATCTATATATATATATAAGCACTGCTTTGGTGATGCAATGGTTTGTTCGAAGAGATATTGATTACTAGCATGAACCAAAGTGGCTTTTGGTTGTGTATGTAAATGGAAGCTAAGTGCCGCTCCAATCTACAAAGCGATGGCAATTGGAGTGGCTTCTGTGAACCTAAGACAATGTGTTTTATTTTGCTGGTCCTGCAATTTCAAATTTGTTCATAAGAATGATGCAATTAAATCAGTTAGAAGTGTCTTTCAAGTAAGATGATGTTCTTTACACAGGAAAACACACTATTTCTTGAATTTTTGGTTTCTAAAAGCTTCTGAGCCCTTTAATAATGAATTTTGATTTACTTATCCGATTTATACAAAATTTAGGTGTACTAATTGTGATATCATTGATAAAAATGGTTGACTTTATTTTTTCTTTTACTCTAGTCTGAAAGTAGTTCTTCTTGGTAATCCAAGGAAAAAAAAATCTTGATCAAGTTTCTCACAAGAGAGAGTATGGTTTTGTAGCACTTATCTCCGGTATTGATGAAAGTAATATTATCGCTTAAAATAATTATAATCATGTTGACGTTGCTTCTCTCATTTTAAGAAATTTGTTGTCTTGCCCCGTCTCTATGGGATATGCGGCGTCCTAGTGCCCACTTTGGGTTATGTTGACTAAGTCTTGATTCGGTAACTCGATCCCTTATGCACGATATAGTAGGAAAGCCTTCTAACTTTTGAGCGTGGCTCTCGATGCGTGTCATAGTGACATGTACCTTTTAAGGCTTTTAAGGATACTCTTTCTCTTCCTTTTCTTTAGGAGATGTTTTGGGCCTGTGGCGTGAGGAGATCCTCCTTCCCTACATAAGCAAAATTCTCTAAGCATATTTATTATGTAGGAATAACATGAGAATACAATAACTCATTCTTAAGTTCATTTCTATCCTATTTGGTAAGTCAGCGAACTCGACAATGGCCCATTTCTCGAGTCATTCCCATTCTCATTCCCACGAAATTATCAAACTTCATTCTCCCCACCCCTTGGCACTAATTCATTCCCAAGCTCATGGAAATGAAATTATTTTCAAAATATTATTTGCTGATCTCTTTTGGCACCCCCCTCTTATTTTGTCCCCTCTTCTATTTTTTACTAAAAGAAAATGGAAATTATTTAAAGTAAAAAAAAAAAAGATTAACTCTAATATTTTCTAATTATAAACTATAAAAAACCCCACTAAATAGGAGGAACCCCATAAAATGAGAAAAAGTAATGAAAATATAGAGAATAGTTTTTTCGGGGAAGTTTGAGGTTCCCATTAAGAAAATACTTAATTTGATTATTGGTATTAAAAACTATTACCCCCCCCCCCCAAATGGGATAAATCCTTAAAAATGCATAAAAATTAGGGAAAATCCTTTATAAAAAATGGAAAGTATTTTTAGCGTTTAGGACTAACAGTATTATATTATTATTAATTATTGAATATGAGGCTATTTAAGTTATTTCGAATCAAATCCATTCCATTCCATTCCCGTCTTCATTACTATGTATTAGATGTTGGAAAGGGAATAAGACTTTGATGACAATGTAAAAAACCATTCCCATCCTCATGCCAATCTTATTCCTAAGTTTATTCCGTTCCCACCATTTTCATTCCTACGCACCAAATGTGGTTTAGGGTTTTGTAAGGGGTCGTCACACAAACTCTTTGAAAAAAAACTACAAACAGCAAAGGAAAGAGAAAGAGAAACCATAGATTTCATCATTTTCCCTATTGGCAATCATCAATCTCCATTAAAGGCAAGTGAGTGCTTCTCCAATGATCAATCTAGCTCCATGAGCCGTAAAATTACATGGGTTTGATTCTCCTATGAGGATATGTAAGAAGCCTCATGGGCTCGAATTTGTAATTGAAGTAGTATAATTAAAACGGTGTGATAGTTTAATTAAAATGGTATGACTCTTCAAGAGTCATGTCTATTATGAGTAAGCATGTCTTTAAGATCAATAGTAATATTTATTTGAATGGTTATATACATTCCAATGGGTATATGCCTATGTAATTAAGAGTCATGACTATTTGAATAGGCACAATCTATTTTGAAAAGATACGACGATGCTTATAAATTGAGAACACTTCAGGTATTTTAAATAGCTAATTATTTCTCCTACTTTATTCTCTAAAGTTCTTTCTAATAGTTCTAGAATTTAATTTATTTTGTAAATAATTTCAAATGTTTTAGTCTTTTTTTTTATTTTTATTTTTTATCTTAAGAGGCTGATTGCCGTAACTTAGCGCACTAATTAGGCATTTATGTTCGACTTGGATAAGCTTTCCATTAATACACCATTCGTCCAACAATCTTAACATTTTGTATTCATATACGGTGAATTTATAGAAAAACTATTCTTCAAAAAAAGGGAAAAAAAATGTAAAAAAAAAAACCTATCCAATAATTTAAATCGATAAGAAGTCCTCTAAGCATGTCATGTTGAAGCAATCGGGTAAAACAATTAATAGACTTAAGGAAAAAAAAAATAATTCAGTGTACATAAGATAATATGACATTAAATCTAAGGTGGCATTTGTTTGCAATGAATTGGTGTTGAATGGATCTAATTTCTGATTCGGGTTGAGGTAGGCTCATTTAGAGCTTTTGGTAATGCCTCTAAACAGGTCTGAATGATCTCCGACCGAATCAATAGTCAAATGGATGGTAAATTGTTCATCAACGAAATTCGAAGGATGAAAAATGAAAAAGACTTCCATAAAGCACATTGTAAATGCCTCTGGTGGTAAACTGCATTCATTACATGGAACTAAATCAAGTTCAATTCCCTTTTGCTTCCTTTCTCTTCTTTATTTTTGCTTCTAATTCTACGCCTTCAACCCCTTCATTTTTACGTCTAATTCTACACCTTCAAAAGAGAGGATGATAAAATTAAAAGAAAAAAAGGTTAATGAAAGGATGGGAGATTTCAACATTTTGGGAGTTTCAAATTTGATTAGGTTCTTTAATTTGGAGATTTGATATTAAAAATGTAAAGTTATTAATTAATTGATAAATATGAATGCATGACTTAATAAAAATAAAAACAAAATGAATGATAAGGACAAAATTGGGAATGTGGATTATGCAGACTTCTATTCAAACATGTAATCAAACAGTTTTACTATTACATATTCAGTATTTCTTATTACACCTCCTAACTAATCAATACCAATTCATCATGCATTCAGAATCAGAGACTAATCAAACTTATTTATCGAATGCGCCCTAAGTTTCTATCAACAACGCCATGAAATTTCTTTTTTAACTTCGTGTTGTCCACGTCAACTATTGAGATGAAGGCTTGATTTATTGTTTTAGAACAGTACGTGTTTAACAAACCGTAGAACACATGGCTAGTATAGTACATGGTTGCTCGTAGAGATTGCTCGGACGGAGAATCAAGAGAGAGGACTTCTTATCCTAAGCGTACGGATGGGGGTAATATATCATCGAAAAGTTGATTTCTAAAACTCAGACCCTTTTCTTACAAATATATGCATATGCATTGAATAGTGGAAATAAGGATGGGAACCGAATTATGATCATTTTCTCATATAAGAGGGGCTTGTAGCAGCTAACATGCATTAACTTAATTAGAAGCAGCTTACCCCTATCTATCATAAGATTTGGCTCCTCTGCAATACACTGCCTCCCTTACTCCTCATTGCACATATTTTTAGAATTTTGGGACACTATTTTAAATTTCTAACCGTTCAGATAAAAAGAACATGCAAAAATATGTGAAATGTTTATTTTCATGAGATTGATGTTTGTAAATTTTATATTTTAGTACTTAAAAACCTTGGGAAATCAAGGCTTTTGAAAATTGTATCAAAGTTTCAATGTCTAGTTTAATAATCTTTTAGTGCAACTCACGTCAATGTTTTTGATCGGAACAATTATTTAAGTAGCTTCTTGTACTTTCTACACGCGTCATTGGTGAGCTCTAGGTGCATTGAAGATCATTGGATGAAAAGTGTATTGTAGAGGAGTCAAATCTCAAAATACCTTGGACTTAAAACATTTTTGGCCTTGGCAAAAGGCCACTTTTGGCCCCTAACTTATTACTCAATGTTCAATTTGGTTATCGAGCTTTTATTTTGTTCAATTGAGCCCTTAAACTATTTCATTTGATCTAATTTATCTCCTTTCTGATGGAATACACTAACCTTGGTTATTCATATCTAGTTGACACTATAATGTGGCAAACAAAGAATATTGTAACTCTCTTTTCCTTTTATTTATTTGTTATATAAGAGTAGAAATGTATATAACAAACTTTTGTAATGTTGTGGGTTTTCTTTTTTTTTTGTGAAAAGCCCAAATAAATAAGTAAAAAAAAGCGTAAACAATATTTTTTTTGCCACATCAGAGTGTCAAGTAGATATTAGTAAATGAAATTAATGTATTTGATCAAAAAGAGGCTAAATTAAAAGATAAAATATCCAACTGAACAAAATAAAAAATTGTGGGTCAAATTAAATATTGAGCAATGGATTAGGGGTTTAAAGTTACTTTTTGACAATATTTTCTCCCTGCCGTTCAACTGCCACAAGCGAAGGGCGGGCCCACGATTCCTTGCAAAGGCCAGTTCGAGTGTACAAAACCCTGAACCCTTCCTTCCAAGCTGCTCTCAAGGAAAACACTCACAACCCAGGAAACCTTAAACGATGAAGAGCATTCCTTTGCTTTTGATGGGTTGCGGAGGTGTTGGGCGTGAGCTCCTCAAACACATTGTTTCCTGCAGATCTCTTCACGCTAAACAGGTTCGTTTTGTTCTTTTTTCTTCCCTGTGATCTTGAAAGAATGCACAAAGGTATGAGCAGATGTAAATGCATCCATTTCAATGTTTTCCACACTGTATTTGTAATTTGGGGTCATTTTATAATTTCCGATCGATAGTCTTTTAGATGATATTCATTCTATGGTTTTTGTTTTTGGGTTTTGAAATCAGACGGATTGATTATTCTGAACTAGGTTTCGTAATTTGGGTTCATTTTATTTATTATCAATCAATGCATCTTTTCAATTATATTATTTCTCCAGATTTTGTTTTTGGGTTCTGGAAACCAGACGGACTGGTGGTAATTTTGAACTAGGGTTTTCCTTTTTTGGCGTTTGTCTCTTGTTCCGGTCACAGTACTTGAATTATATGTCAATCTCTTCATTAAAAATTTACGAGAGTTTTTGGAGGATGCTGATAGCAACTTTTGAAACTATTTTTGAGTAATATGCTTTATTGGGCGGCAGGGAGTGCGCTTGAGGGTTGTGGGAGTGTGTGACAGTCAGTCTTTGGTTGTTGCACCGGATCTGTTCGTCATGGAGTTGGGCGATAGCTTTCTGCTGAAAGTGTGTGCTGTCAAGATGGACGGTCGTTCTTTGATTGCATTCAGTGGCACGGGTAATCCTTGTTTCTTTAAAAGTGATGGCACTATAATTTTATGTTGTAAATAATCCTTTCTTTCATTTTTACTGATATCTATTTATATCAAAAAGTATTTCTTTGAGCTTATGTATTTATCTCATCTGTCTCTTTTATTTTTATTATTGATTCATGTAGATAAATGTGAAGTACATGGAAATTCAGAGTTGTCAAGAACAGTTATAGACATTGCAGCTCGTCTGGGTAAATCAACAGGTTTGTGGCAGATCCGTGTGATATAATGTTTCCTTGTGATCACTATGTATTATGCTATTTAGCATGTCTTTCACAACATATGCTTGTAAACAGTGTATTTTGCTGTCCAAGTTAATTAATTTTATTGGGTGTCTTGGCTGGTTGCAAAAAGAAGTACAAGGAGCTAAGCTTTAATCCAAAGAGTTTGGATTGGCTATGTGGCACCAAACCAGGAAGTCATATCAGGTTATTGACTTAAATCTTCTACCACCTCCCGCTCCTATCTAAGGCTGCATCCACTTCCTTAACGCTCGTGTCCTTGTTAGAAACTTACGTCCAAATTTTAAGTGGTCGACGCTTAGACTTCCTAACCTCTCCTTAATGAATCATATTATTCCTCCTAATAAGGGCACTCGTAGGTCTCTGCTGCACATGTCTTGATGGGTTTAGGGTTCTGATTTTTTTTTAAAATTTATAAATATATCTACTTTCATTGAGAAAGCTTGGGATATGATCGTGTTTTTGGCATCACGTTCCCTTATATCCTATTTCTTGTAGCAGGTTTGGTAATTGTAGATTGCTCTGCTAGTTCAGAAACTATTAGGCTTCTAACCCAGGTGGTTGATTTGGGCTGCTGCATCGTCCTAGCCAACAAAAAGCCCCTTACTTCTACAATGGTAATCAACCTAGCTACCTGGTGTTCCACGTTTTTATTAAACAATATTTAGAAAACGACTAATGTTTTTGACTGCAGTGCAAGGGAAACTACTCATTTTTATGATAGTGACCCTTTTGCATGTATATACAGACACACACACACACACGCATGTACATACACACATACATACACACACACACACACGCATGTACATACACACATACATACACACACACACATACATACATACATACATACATACATACATATGTATATATATATACCTTCTATCGTGTGAATTCTTTATGTTATTGCATCCACCAGCTTGGTAATTTATTTATGAGAACTCTATTATGTGAAATGTGCGAAGATAACTTCTTGCTGCCTTGCAGGAGGATTATGAAAAATTGGTCACACATCCACGGCGCATTCGCCATGAGTCAACTGTAAGTGGGCTTTATCTACATGCAACCAGGAGTGATTTTGGCTCTAGTTGATGATGCTAGCATGAATGCTGAAGACTCAATATTGTGCTACAACTACTGAAAATTTCATTTTAGTCATTGATTGGTGTTAAAATTCTTATAAATCTTATCAAGAGATCTGATATTTTATAGAAGGAAATTTTGCTGCCCTGGGCTCTGATTTTACACTTAATATGAAGGAGTTTCTGAGGTTTTCTTTATTGCAGGTATTGCGAGTTATCCTCAAATTAACTAAGTCAAAACGGTTTCTTGAAGAAGCTTAAGTTTGTTAATTACTTAGAATTGTAAAATAATTATGAAATAATGAAATTAGTATTTTATAGTTCAATTTATTAATCTAGGTAGAAATTGCTCGCTATTGTTCTTTAAGAATAAACTGCCAATTCTTATAATATTTTGCATGTTTCTGGCAAAATTCCCATTAATAACTTCATTTGGACATAGGAATTCCCAACTTCACATAAGTGTTGTTCCAAACTTTCAAATTGAAATTACCCTTATGCAATGATTTCCAAACTGCCTGGACAGGAATTTCAACTTCGCTTTGTGGTTCTGAATCTTCATCTACTGTGCTTATAATTCATAATCGTATGTATTTAAATAGAGAGAGCTTTTAGATTTTGTCTTAATTGGTATGTTTTAATATCAATCATGAAATTTCTTAAGCCTTTTCTCTTCACCTTATTTTATTCATGGTAGGTTGGTGCTGGCCTTCCTGTCTTAGCATCCCTAAATCGCATACTCTCATCTGGGGACCCCATTCATCGTATTATTGGGAGCTTGAGTGGTATTGAGTTATTTGGACATTATTATGCAACTGTACCAGTAGATTGTGTTTTCCTATAGCTCGATTGATTTTAGATGGCCCATCATTTTTGTATGTGCAGATGTAGGTCTGATATCCATTTTATGTATGGCTTTCCAATAGGTACATTGGGGTACGTAATGGGTGAGGTTGATAATGGAAAACTTTTTAGCCACGTTGTTATGGCTGCTAAAACCCTTGGTTATACTGAACCAGGTTTGTTATTTTGTGCCTTTGCAATATATATCAAATTCTTTACCAGTTGTGGTGCTTTGAGAGTGATGGTTTCTACTGTCAAATAAATGTATGAATTTTTTCGAAAATTGGTCTGTTTTGCTTTTATTTGTCCAGATAATCTGTGTGGTTCTTAATTACTTTGTTTCTTTTCGATGCACCTTGCCATTGCCGCCATTTCTTCTCTCTGAAGGGGAAAAATGAAACACAAAAAGAAGACAGATTACAAGCATAGTTTGGAATCCCTGTTGCAATTAAATGTATGAATGTTTGGTTGAGTTCTTGGCTTGTCTGTCTGTTTTCTTGATTTGTTTCCTTCCAACTGCTTGAGTTAATTGAATTGATGTCTGTTCTTTGGCATGCTTCGAAATGTATCAGTAGATCTGTTCAGATTCTAAGTGCTATTTTTTTGGTACTCTAGACTTGCCGAACAGGTCAACAATGCAATGAACTTGTGATTGGGGGGACGTAATTGTTTTTCAACCATCTTTTAATCTGGCAAAATATAAGAGAGGATGAGAAGGGAGAAGAGGTGGGGGATGATTTATATCTGGACTCAATACTTGTCTATAATGGTCATACTAATGCAGTTTTTGTTGAGGAAGGTTCTAGAAGTTTGATTAGATGTCTTTACTTCGATCTTTTTAGACATGAAATAGTTACCATTAGGCTCTAATGTAGGGTTTTGTGCTTGACAATCTGAGATGAGACTTTATGGTTGCAAAGTGTCCTAATAACTCATAGATGCAACTCCCCATGGGATTAAACCCTAAGCATTAATTAAGGGCTCATGGCATTGGGTTGCTGCACCTGTCTCCTGAAGGTAGTCATTCATTTTGGGGTGTGCCTCTCTATTATCCAAAAAAATAAAAAAATAAAAAAATAAAATAAAATTTGTATCAGGCTCTCGTCATTTTGTTGGGTGCTCCATGTCTGAAAATTTCGAAAGTTAAATGTGTCACTAGGTCATTGAGTCTGTATTGTGCATCCATGTAGCATATGCTGCAGTTTCCTGGTGGCCCTGTTTTATTTTCTTTTAACTTTCTGGCCAAAATGTTTCAGATCCCCGAGATGACCTTAGTGGGATGGATGTGGCTAGAAAGGTAAATATATTTTAATTCTTCATGTGCCTTATGTTAGTATTCAACCTTCTGGCTGTGATGTGACAAAATTGAGTATAATGGCTTCTAAGGGTTAGGTGATAAAATATAGCTACTATTGCATGATGGCTTACAAGAACTACCTTTTGTTTCATGTTGTAGTATTTATCTGTTCGCTTCCTCTGTCCTGCCTGGATCATTTTGTTAATTTGTTATTAGTTGGAATTTAAACGCTCACATTGACCCTCTTGAGATACTTCTCGTTGCATACTATCACTTCTAGTAGTTAGCTTCGTCGACGCTTCTTTGCTAATTCATTCATCCCTGTAGTCCTCCACTTTCTTTGTCTTCAATTGCTTCTATCTATTCTTTATTGGCTGGTTCTCTCTTCATGCGGTAAGGTCTAATGAGAGTCCCACATCCGATTGGGACCAGTTTCTTTTAATGCTTGATATATATGTTGGGCCTCCCTATCAATTGGCAATTGGTTTTGGGATGGAAACTTGACATGGAAAATTGTACTGAATAGAGTGAACGTGAATGACCTTTTTCAAGTGTGAGGCACACAAATCTATATCACCTTGATGAAGAGAGAATTTTTTTTGCAGTGTTCTCTCTCTTGGGCCTTACAGGGTCTCTTGTTAGAGAAATTTGGGATTGTGTGGGCATGACCTGGTCCAGTGAAAGGTCTCATGGAGGCTGTCTTTAGCACTGTGGGTAGAGGGAAGAAGGGTGGAGCTCATTGGGCCACTGCTGTTTTTGCTATGTTGTGGTGTATTTGGATGGAGAGGAATGCCAGAATTTTCTGTGGGAAAGCATCAGATCTACCATCAGTTTCGGGTCACACTCTTTTTTATTTAAAATTGTTATTTCCATTGTGGGTGCAATGGGGTTTGTAATAAAGGGGTTGTCCTCTCTAAGGGACATGGTTGGCTTTCTTGATGTCAGTTGTCTTTTCTGGTTTATTTTGGTTTGCCTCTCTCTTCAGCTCCTCCTCTGTACAGTCTCGATTCATATTAAAATATTTTTGTTTATTAAATGAAAAAAATGAATCAACATTATAATAAAATCATGAAGCAAGAACAAGTCATGATTATTCAATATGGTGCTACTCTGGTATGAGTGGATCCTGGGCCACTGTCTGTGATGAATATTTATATGTACATAATTCTCGGACGTGGAATGGGATTTTAAATGCCTACCTACGCACTGCTCTAGAAGAGGAAGCATAGTTTTTCTTTTGGAAACTAGAGTTTTTATTTTTCTATTTTCGGGATGTAATCTAGGAAAATTATAGCAAGAGTTCATAGAACTCATGACTTATTTTCTGTAATGGTTGCAGGCTTTGATCCTTGCTCGGCTTTTGGGGCAGCAGATTCACTTGGATAACATTAAAGTTCGTTATAACTGCTCTTTTCTCTGTTTCTGGTCCCACTGACACCAAAAAATAATTTTTGACTATTCTTACAATTAGATTTCAATGCATAAACAAATTCAAAACTGTCCATCCTTCTAGTATATCTTTCATAATAGAAGTTTCTCCATTGTAGATTGAAAGCTTGTATCCTGAGGGAATGGGACCTGATATGATGTCTGCAGAAGGCTTCCTAAATAATGGGCTTAAATTGCTTGATAAAGACATCCAAGATAGAATTGAAAAGGCTTCTTCGAATGGGAATGTGCTTCGTTATGTCTGTGTGATTGAGAGCTCAAGGTATTTTTGTGTCCAATGGTTTTAGGATTGTCTTTTATCTGAAGTAACAATATATTAGGGTTTTAGGATTCTATCTGAATATTGATATCCACTGCTGCCAAAAATGCGTGTTATGGCAAAACCTTTCTAGTACGGATGACAGATGAACAAAATGGTCTGTGAGATGCTCCATCACAAGTTTCATTTTCATTTTCATTTTTTTCCTTTTACTTTATTTTCATTTTCTGTTTAAAATCATCCATACGCCTTTGTTCTTTTTGGGGTTACTTGAGCCGAGTGAAAAGGATTATTCCTGGCATGACTACATGCTGGATGTGTGCTTCTTAATAGAAAGATTGTTTTGCTGTTATAAATTTTTTATTTTTATTTTAATTTTAGTAAGACCAAAGTATATACATTTGAGTGCTTTGGGATCAAACTTGATGATCAAGGGAACAATCCAAACATAGTATGTGCAGCCAAAAATTTAGTGGAAGAGATGAATTGCAGTTTTTCTTGTTAGGCTATATATGAATACATATAAGTTTTGAACCGTAAGACAAGCATGCATGAAGAACTGAGTTTTGCTTAAAGGCTTGTGAACATTTTCCTCGATTAGAAGAGGTAGATCTACTCATCATTTCCTTGTAAAAACCTAGCACACACTGCATGATCTTAATACCTTTTAATTTTTTCTCTTAATTAAATTTCCAAATTGGTCATATTCGTACTGTCGCATTAAATTTTGTCCGTATATTTGAAGTCAAAGGACATCATGTAACTTATCACTGCTGGAGTTCAAGATATGTGCCTATGAACCTATACAAGGCACTATGAGACTCTGACTTACATCCAATGGTTTTTGGGTCAAATTCTTTGATGAGTCATTTATTTGAAGAGAGTTACTATTTCTGTAGGTGCGAAGTTGGCATTCAGGAACTTCCGAAAGATTCTCCTCTTGGAAGATTAAGAGGAAGTGACAATGTGGTTAGTTCATCTCTCTCTTGTGTGATTTCCTTAGTAGTTCATGCATGCTGCATTTGTTAACAAACCAAGCGTACGAGCTAAAATCCTTTTTCAGTGTTTATGAACATATTTTGATAGCAGCGTTAGCAAATAAATTGGAAGGAAATGCACTCGTGCGTTTTAAATACCAGGACACACGGTGGCTTGTTGAAGTTCTTTAGCATGTTTCAGAAAGTTTAGATGATATTCTTGAGAAAGCAACTTGGTAGTAATACAGATTCCTACTTTTATCAATACCGATAAGGAAACCCTCATGGCAAAAGAATATCTCGAGGAAATCTTATGGCCAGTTCGTGCGTGATTTCATGTTATAATGTTATAGTTTGTTGCAGAAATTTGGAAAACAATAATTTCCAACTAACTTGACTTTGATTGACAATGTTTCCCAACTTAGCAGCGTATATGTGAAATAATTGAAACATCTTTCCTATATTTTCCAAATTCAAGTCCATTTTCCTGCTGAAATGAATAGTTTGAAATCAACTATACATTTAGGCTTCAATTTTTAAGGGAAAACATGGTGAACATTCTCCATCACTAAGAAGCCTTTATGGCAATCACCCTGTTTCCTTAAAGCCCTCATAATAAAGGAGTTTCAGGATAGAAATTCATAAAACTTCCCCTCCCATCCCCCTTTGACCCCTTCTGATTAAGAAATACAGTTTATGTGATGTATATGCAGTTGGAGGTATACAGCCGCTGCTACCTCGAGCAGCCCTTGGTCATTCAAGGAGCTGGTGCAGGCAATGATACGACTGCAGCCGGTGTCCTTGCTGATATCCTCGATCTTCAGGACCTATTCTCGTGACGGCATTCTGAGTTTTTTGAGAACCTTGCATGACATAGGAACTTGAAGCTTCAAGTGGGAATGAAGTGCCCATCTAGTTCTGAAGAGTCTTTGCTGGACTTTTTCAAGTCTGGAGTTTATAGACATTTGGGTTATGATCCGACTTTGCTTCTAAGGAATAAAAGCAATATGGCCTCCTCCTTTTTGTTGATAAAATAAATTGGTTTGATGGCAACTGTTGGTTATACATTCATTTTGTTTGTTCTTGCCTTCCTAGTTCCCAAATTTTCATCCTGGATTTTCCTTTTCTTTTTATTTATTTATTTATTTGAGTTCGATGGAGCAAATGATTTAAGTGCATTAGGATGTATGAATGCTAGAAATTTTATCCATTTAATGCATCAAAAAAAAAATAATAATAATAATAACCCATCCCATTGGACTCTTTCTATCCAACTATGTTTAATTTATGATAATATCTGTGAATTATTTTTTGAATTATGCCCTTTGAGGATAGTTATTCTCATATTTCTTCCATGTATTTCTTTTTAATGCAGTAACATTTCAATGTATCGGAAATTACAAATTGATAATTCACTCAATACAAAGGGTCCAAGGCCCATCCATGTCTGGTAAACGTTGGGCCAACCCGAGCCCAAGTTTGAAACACGCATTCTTCATTTTTCCTTCTGCAGTTCCTCATTCAAGAAGACGAAAGAACGGATCGGAGAAGAAGAAGCTATCGAAAATGGCGTTCACCACAGCGAGAGAAGAGAGAATTGGGAAAAGGCTTCGGCTCATAATCGTGGCGGTTACTGTGTGTTTCATCAGCCGCGCCGCCGCAGCAGCATACAGTCCGTCCCTGCGCGAGGAGGCGCCGCTGGGAGAGAGTGGCTCAAACTCTGTGTCGGCGCTCTTCGTTTTGGGGGACTCCTCCGTCGACTGCGGGGACAACACACTCTTCTACCCTCTCCTCCACCGTAATCTCTCTCTGCATCCCTGCAATGGCTCCGATTCTACTCTCTTCCCCAGCTTACTCGGTATACACTCCCTCCCTCCGTCTCTCACCAACCCCCCCCCCCGGGCCCGGGGGGTCTCTCTCACTCTTTCACACACACACAGAGCATGGTTCTGCATCGCTTTCAATCTTTCTGTTTTCCGGGTTACTTTCTTGGAAGTTTGTGTATGACCTCGTTTTGTGTTGGAAATCTTGCTGTTTGGTTAGAGCAAGTCAGATTTTTCAGCTCTTCTACATTATGCGCTGTTTTTGAATCAGCTACCTCTCCGTTTCCAAGATTCAGGGTTTCTGGGAACTAAAGAAACCGATTCAATTTCTGGATCACCGGAAATTAATATATCAGTTCGTCCCAGCTTCTTCTGCATTTCCGAGATTTAAGATCAGTTTCTCAATATCATGCAGCTATGAAGATGGGGTTACCCATCACGCCAACATTCTACAGTCAGAACGGAACCTTCGAAGGCCTCCTTGGGGGCCTCAACTTCGGATCCGCACAGGCCACGATCATGAACCTAAACCCTCATCAGAACCACCAATCCCTCGACCAGCAACTCCGTCAAGCCTTCGAGACCTTCCAGCTCCTCCAGCTTCACCTCGGCGAGCCCTCCGCCTTCAACTTCATCCGTTCCTCCCTCTTCCTCCTCTCCTTCGCGCGCCAGGACTACCTCGACCTCCTCTCCTCCTCCTCCTCCTCCGAAGCTACCTTCCGGCGCGGCGGCGGCCAGAGCTTCGCGCGGGTGCTCGTGAACCGCGTCGCCGCCGCGGTCCGCAACCTGTACGACGCGAACGTGAGGCGGATGGTGGTGGTGGGGGTGGAGCCGCTGGGGTGCGCGCCGAGGATGGTGTGGGAGTGGTACAACTTCACTGGCGGGGACGATGATGGGAGGGGGTGCGTGAGCGGGATCAACCAGCTGGTGCTCGACCACAATGCTATGGTGGAGAGGAGGGTGGCGGAGCTCAATTTGGAGCTCCCTGGTGCTCAGATCATGTTCTGTGATGCGTATCAAGGGATCATGGCCATCATCTCCAATCCTACACATTACGGTACATTACACTCACTCTTTCTTCCTCGGATTAGATTATTTCGAGAGCATGTACACTCTTTATATACACCTCTTATACTGAAAGTGATCACGTGATAAAATATATATGGTCCTATATTATTTTTTTAACTAGAATACTATCATACATATTTTGCCACATTACTTTTTCGGTGTGAATGATATATTATTAGAATTTTATTTATTTCTAATCTCATAAAAATTGACCCTATAAATGTTTTTCAATATGAAGCTCATCCTATGCGAAAAGTGTACCCTTATGAACAATAGAAATTATATTGTCCCTTAGTTTTTTTTTCTTTTTTTTCTTTTTGCTCCTTCCATCCAAATGAAATGATGATGCTTTAATTTGGGATTTTTTCTGCACACGTAGGTTTATAAATGTCAATCATAGTTGATCAGGAATAAAGTTGCAAAATTTTAGTTGGGGATTAAGCTCATATGCAACGTTAACACATTAGATTGTTTGTAAATAAATTTCTAATTTCAGGGAAAGGGGAACAAATTGTTATATTCGTACGCTTATCTCGTGTGACCATCCTGTACAATACCCATGACATTTGTATGTCACAATATTGGTGTATATTTCTAAATTACATGACAACATTTGGTTTGTTTGTTTAAAGCTAATAATAATAGATTGACCTTGGGGTTTCGTTGAGAGAATAACAATTATTTTTTTCATTTTCCTGTTTAAGCTTTATTTTTATTTTGATCATAGGCCTTTTTATTTTATTTTTATGAATTGTTAAACTCAGGATTTGAGGATGGGAAGAGCGCGTGCTGCGGACTGGGGTGGAGGGGTGCGATGAGTGGGTGCGCGTCCATGGACTTAGCGTGCAGCCGCCCCTCCACCCATGTTTGGTGGGACTTGTACAACCCTACTCAAGCCGTCAACTCCCTCCTTGCTGATTCAGCCTGGTCCGGCCAACCGCTGCCCGACGTGTGTCGCCCCGTCACCATTCGAGAGCTCGTGTCCACGTCAGCTTCCCTCCTCACCTGATGACCCGTCAACTGCCACGTGGCTGACTCGAAACTGTGCTCTTGTTGTTGCAAGAAACTGAACTGGATATGGTAGGGCGGTGAATTTTGCATAGGAAACGTGAAATGTATGAAAGAGTAACTCTGTTGTCAAATGTGCATGGAAACTGTATCAGCAGAATCAGTCAACACAGTTTTCTCGGGGGGATTTTCAAATTTTCCAAATTAGTCCGTTGTTGTGATATATGAACTAAATAAGTATTATAATATTTTTCTTTTTCCTTTCCATGAATAAGCAGAATTTATAAGACACAATTAGAAAATCCAACCCCTAAAAATGAACTCTATTTTATAAGAGAATGTTAGACTCTTTATCTCTGAAAAAGTCAAACACATATTATTTTAGTTCATTTTAAAAATTTTTAACTGTTTGAATTAATTTTCATGATGCTAATGCATATCTATCAACGTTATTAAATTTGACGAAAATATTTAGTAGCACAATTAAATTTATAAAGAGATCATTTTAAAAGTGATAATACCTAAATTTTATGTTATGGATATCTTAATCACTTAAGTTATATGAAACGCGTCCTCCTATATTTTATATATAAGGAAGGAAGGGGAGAGGGTAGCACATGTTAGATCTAAATCGTAATTAATAAATAAAACGGACATTTATGGCTAAAAAAAGAAAAAAAGAAAAAAGAAGAACATATAAAAGTAGAACTTGATTTGATGAAGACCAAAACGAAAAACCTGATGACGTTGATTTTGACGAACACAATTTCCCATCACATCTCTTACACACAACGGTCACAAATTCCTGATCTCTTAAAAATGTAAACCCTAGCTTCCCTCTCTACACAAGCAAGAAGACTCCCATGGTGTTTCTCCTCCTCCTCTCTCCTTCGCCATGGATTTCTCCCCTCTCCAATCCAGATCTCCCTCCGCCTATTTCCCTCCTCACCGCACCCAACTCCACCCTCGCATGCACCCATTCTCCTCCTCACACGCCCCACTCCCCCCAAACCCTAAATCCCCATTCCCCCCTCGCCAGAAATGGCTGATCCTCGCCGCCTCCCTCTTCCTCATCCCCTTCCTCTTCTACCTCTTCGCCATCGCCCGCGGCGTCCACCAGTCCTCCAGATTCTCCGCCCCCAAGCTCAAGGGTTTCGGCATCGTCATCAGCGCCAGCCCCGCCGCCTTGCAAGTCCGCATCTTCGAGTTCTTGCTAGAAGGGAGGGTTCCGTTCGTGGACACTTCGGGAAGGGGTTCCACCTCGTTAAAGATTCGCCCCGGTCTGATTGGGTTTGGGGACGACGCGGGGAGGTCTCTTTTGGAGTTGATTCGGTTTGTGAAGGAGAGGGTGCCCAGATCGGAGTGGGGGAGCACTAAAGTGCAGTTGATGGCTAGCGCCGAATTGGATAAGTTGGGTTTGGGTGACGCTATCTTGGAGTCTTGCAGGCGGGTGTTGAGGGCGTCTGGTTTTCTGTTTAAAGACGAGTGGGCGGCTGTGATGAAAGGTCAGTGTTGGTTTGTGCTCTGAAATGGACAATGTAGGACTACTTGCTCTTTGTTCAGATAGTTGTTTACGGTCTGATTGTTTATATTGAATCTACTGCGGTCCCAAGGCAAGTGAACTCGGAACATTTCATTGATTCCTTTGTAATCTACTTGCAGTTTGCTCAAATAAAAGCTTGGGAAAACATCATTTCAATTTATATATAATATAACAGCATTCCAATACTAGGCACAGAGACCTACAGAGGCAATTTGGGTTAAGACATCATTACAGTTTCAGAATATCAAGTTTGGGTTTGTGCTAGGACGATCAGTTTGGGTTAAGACATTGTTGCTCAATATAGGAATGAGTGGCATAGGAAATCTCCATATCAGTGGCTAGATGTGATTTCTTCTTTTAGCTCCATGCAGCTGGCCCCAGACTTTCAGATTAAGGTTGGTCTATATTAAGTAGGGAGGGGTTTGTAAGCAAAGGATTTGCTTTAAAAAGCCGAGGCGGCCGCCTAGGCCAAGGTGGCACAAAAAAGACTTGCCTAGGAGGAAAATTCATGCTTCTGAAGTCTGGAGCCTTGAGAATTAAAGAACTTCTTTAGGTGAAGCAGTCACTTTTCTTAGAAATAATATGAAATAAGTAAAATAACAAATTAGATGTTTCCATTAGACTTCCGATACGAAGATAGAAATTTTGGGAAAGAAAAGCAGCATGCATTGGTTGGGTGTCGATAATCATGTATTTTGTCAACTGGTCAGCCAAGCATATTATACCCATGAGGGAATTGATTAACTCCATATTTTGGGGGATGGTGCTATTTCCCTGTGCTGGTAATTAGGCACCATATTTTTGTGACATGAAGTGAAAAGATCCGTAATAAATTAAGATTTGCACATACATTTTCCTCTTCAATTGCTTTATTGGTTCTATCTTAAGCTAGGCACATTGCCACTCCTGCGGGACCCATATGGATTCCAATCAGAAAATGCAAATCATATGGATTGTAAGAGCATTGAAAAATACGAGGGCTCATTGATTTTTTTGCAGTTTGGGTTAGCATATGCTTTTCATTTAAACGAGAAAAAATTAAACCAAATCAGACCATTCAAATGTACTTAAGTTTTCTACGGTTTAAATGGAGGGCATGCGTGAGCACGAATTGTATAAAAATCAATGGGACCTCATGTTTTTTCATACTTATTCAATCCATATGGTTGGGATTTTCAGATTGGACCCCACCATATGGGGCTCCAAGGGTGGCAATTTGCCTAAGTTAGGCACATTATCACTTTATACTCCTTTTTCCCTCTATATATAGAGATCGTAAAAGATGTATCTTAATCTTTCAGTTGTCATGATTTGATGAAACCTCAAATTTGAATATGACATTGGTCTTGTGAGGTTTTAAGGTTTTTTCTTCCTCTTTAAAGTTGTATATATATTTGAAATTTTGTGGAATCTGTTTATTATAATGATATAAAAGAATAGATGGTATTGATGCAGGTGAAGAAGAAGGTGTTTATGCTTGGGTGGCGGTAAATTATGCACTTGGAACCTTGGGACAGGAACCTGAGGAAACTACTGGGATAGTGGAGCTTGGTGGGGATTCTGTGCAGGTGTTTTCTTGCTCACCCTCCCCCTAACAACGAAACCAATTGTTTTTTTTGTCAAATGTGAGAAGGAAGTGTACAAATGAATAGACTATTAAAGTGAAAATGGTGAGTAATCCTCTGTAAAAGGAAAAAAGAAAAAAAACTACATCAATGATCAAAGTGGTCATTTGTCTAAATAAGAAAGCCTTTATTTAATGGCCTTCTGGAGTCCTAATGGCTATGAAACACTCTCCAAAGACGACTCTGGCCTACCTAGTATCATAGTAGGACTCTTTTCCTACTAAAAGAGTTGTTTATCTTTCTCTTCTCTCTGTTTTAGTATCTTATCTCAAACCTTAGTGGAGGTTGTACCTATAGTTAATCAATACTCATCTCTCACGTCAGGAGTTGAGGCCTCCTATCCTAGAGCCAGAAAGTAGAGTTTCACCCTTAATATATTGAGGTGTATGTTTGTGTACTTGGGGATTTTCTTTCTTATACAATCTTATGTTTTTTCCTTCTTTTCTTTCTGATTTACAATTCCAAAAATTTAGAGTTTTTGTTTTTGTTTTTTCCTTAAGGATGATTCTTGAGGGGTAAAAATCACATCATGGTAACTGAAGTCTGCTTTGCTGCTTTACTTTGTCCAAAATTAGCACCATCCATTTAGAGGATACTGAATTTTAGTTTTGAACCTGGTCAGTAATATTTGCAGGTTACATTTGCTCCAAGTGTCCCACCACCACTGCAATTTTCACGGATCATTAAACTGGCTGGAGTTGTATACAATCTTTATACCCAAAGCTTGCCTCAACTTGGTCAGGTGCTTCCCATCTTTATTTAGTTACAAGGTTGGATTCCAATGCAAAAGGCTACCCCGCTGGGGGAGGGTCGTTTATCTTCATTTCATTCTAATCACTATTATTACTTGTATAATTGATAGTTGACATTGTTTCTTCCAATATGTATTTTAATCGGGATAGAATAATGTTTTTCTTGAATGTTTGTCCTATTACTCTTGTTTTGCAAAGTGCTATGGAAATTTTAACTGGGTAAAACTATATATATATATATATATATATATATTTATTTATTTTTTCAAGGAAACTAATGACTCTTTCTCCATGCTATAAACATGGCTTTCTACGTACATGAACGCACACGTGTGCTCTCTCTGTTTTAAAAAAATTAAAAATGACACACAGCCATCCTCTATTGGGCAGGAAGTGTCGTCCAAGGTACCTTGTATTTTATATGAGAACAAGCCAAAGACTAGACCAAGATTGCATAATCTATAATTTGTTTTGGGCGAGGGTGGGCATGGGGAACAAGGGAATTTGGCCTTTAAATGCAAGTGATAGAGCAAATAGGCTATTGAAGATGAGGTTGTGCAAGGGGGTTCATCATTTAAACTTTAAGAGGGAAATGGCTTAATATAAAAAGAAATTTTCCGAGGCTCCCTCTGAGATTAATTAGAAGTGGCTGATGGAAAGTTTTTCAAAAACATTGGTGCTTAAAAAGTGGGTCCTCAAAATTAAGGGCATCTTTTCTTGGACCCTCTACTTTTTATTGCTACACTAGTGCCCTCATATCTCAATGTTGAACTTCTGGTTGCTGGTTCTGATCAAGAATTTGACCATTAATGTTCTATAGGATGCAGCCTGGGAATCACTTCAAGAGTTTCATGGAACTGGAGGTTTGGCATCACGTAAGTTTGGCTACTTTCCTTTCCTTCCCTGCCTTAATGCCCCTTGTTCCCTTCACTAATGAACAAGTTGAAGGACACACACACACACATACACACATATATGTATGTAAAAGACCAGATAAATTTTGGTGATTGGGTTTGGCAGGTGGGTTGAAGCCTTTTTCCTCCAAGTCTATTGTAATTTGTTTGATAATTTTGATACTTCAGAATTTATAGACAAATCTTGTTTTTTTTTTTTTCCCACTTCTTCCCCAAAGAATTGAAGTCAGTTCATTTGCAATTTCTTCAGAAATATAATATTGAATTGAGCTGAATTAAATTTGCTAGCTGTCTTTATTCCAGTACAGTCCAGTAAATTCCAGAGCATGTAGTGGCTAGGATTTGAAATCTGGGCTACAACTCATGTGTTAGGCCCATCAGGGTTCCTATATATTTTAACTTAATGTAACTATTATAAATAGAGAACCTTCCTAACCCTAAAGGTACAACAAGGTGAGGCATTTCCCAGCTCTCCCTCTTATAACTAAATGGTATCAGAGCCAAGTTGTTTGATAGTTTTCGCTCCTTGTGCTCCCATCTAAGTGAGCCTCAGTTCAACCTAATAGTGTCCAAGTTAAGCATGAGTGATATCTATGTCCAGTCTACTGGAATATTTGTAAGAACGATGTTGGGCCGTGGCTGCTTGTGTTATTTTTATTTGTATTTGACCTACTTTCTTGTTGTTGACATTATAAATGAAGTTTGCTCCTAACCTTAATGGGCACTGGATTCTCTCTATTTTCTTCGCTGTCTCTTGGAGGTGGATCCCTTCCTTTTATCTTCTTTGATTTTTGACAAGTAGCTATTAATTAAGACTTTTCTCAGTGCAGGATTCTGTATGAGCTTTTGCGATCAACTTCCAATTGCCAGAATAATTTTTTATTCTTCTGTAAATTTGGAAAACCAACACGTTGGTTCTATAGTTTTAGTGTGTAGATATATATTTGTTTTTTTACTTAGTGGCTAGCAATTTTTTAAAATATTCAATGTAAAAGTAAAGCACTTGCGCCTATCCTGTGTCCCATGAAAAAATAAGTAAAATGAAAATAAAAAAATATGAAAATTATACTGTTTCTTTTTCTGTTTTATTCATAAGAGAAAAATTTTAGAGATCAGTTTTCAAATCTTTTTTTTTTTTTTTTGAGGAAAACAGAGGAAACAAAGACTGTGGAGGCTCTTTCCGAGCATTTCCTACTCCTTGAGCTTCCATGTGAGGAGGAGAAATTCATGTGTTTTGGGATTTTTGGCTTTTGGCTTTTTTCTTTTAAGCAGTATATGGTTCACAAAGGACCGCTTCCTTATCTTGCTGTTTTCTTTAGGGCCTTGTCATTGATTTTGCTTTTAATTTAGCCTTCTTCTGACAATACCTGATTCTCCTGACTGTACTCCCCTTTCTTCTTTCTAATATAAGTTCTCCTTTTAAAAAAAATGTGATGTTTACCCAAAAAAGAAAATGATTGTGCTCAGGAGAGATGCTGGAATTATTTTCAGGAAGGAACATGACTCTGCCAAACTTGGTTCTCTCCCCCCCCCCCCCCCCCCGCCGCCCGAGGGCTGTGCCTTAGAATAGTTTGAGGGTTGTCCTATCCATAGTTGTCAAGGTGTCACCTAGGCGTCCAGGCATGAAGAAAGGGGCAAGGCGAGCGCTCGCCTTGCCTGTCGCCTTGGACGCCTAGGGGTGCCTTGGCTAGTTTTTATTTATTTATTTAAAGAATAACCACACAAGCAAAACTACGTCATTTTACTTGTGTTTTCTTAAAGGCAAAACAACGTCGTTTTACTTTTAAGCTGTGAAAATACATAATCCAAAATTTAAAAATACATAATCCTTCTTGAGACCATCAAAAAATAACAAGAAGGAGATTACATTGCGTGAAAGTTGAACATCTCCAAGAGATCACATAAAAACTTGCAAAATACTTTCACTTTGTGAAAACAACATAAAACTTTATGTCTTTTGTTTTCCAACGTGTATTATTTCGATTGAGAACTTAACTTTTGTTGTTTTATAACATCAAGAAAATATTTATTCTACTTAAGATGCTGATTATGTATATATGTATGTGTGTGTGTGTGTCTGTGTATTTATGTATATGTATGTATATATATGTATGTATATGTAAATATGTATATATGTATGTATACATTGTTTGAAAGTTGAACATCTCCAAGAGATCACATAAAACTTGCAAAATACTTTCACTTTGTGAAAACAACATAAAATTTTATGTCTTTTGTTTTCCAACGTGTATGATTTCGACTGAGAACTTAACTTATGTTTCTTTACAACATCAAGAAAATATTTATTCTATTTAAGATGCTGATTATGTATATATGTATGTGTGTGTGTATTTATGTATATGTATGTATGTATATAAATGTATGTATATGTACATATGTATATATGTTATTACGTTTCTTATATGCACCCTAGGTGCCTTGTGGATGCCTAAGCATCCACCTTGTCGCCTGAACGTCTTCACCTTGACACCTTGACAACTATGGTCCCTTCCCGGGCTCTCTTGGCCTGATGAAATTTCCTTGTCTATCAGAAGGAAACAAGGCTTAGATGCAATTGGCCATATCTTGGTTGGTAATTATGTTGCCTTATAGAAGTTTTGCGTCTAATCAATCTAGTTCCTTCAATATTTCATAATCTGTTTCAAATTTAACTTGTATGATTTGGTTTATTGCTTATAGAGCCTTTTCTCTGTCATGTAGTTTCGAGTTCCAGCAAGAGATTTATGAGCAACCCTTGCATTCCTAAAGGGTATAGACCGATATCGAAAGCAAGTGAGGCAGAGCTACTGATATCCCATCCAGCTGGAAATTTTTCTGCATGCAAATTAGAGGCTTTGGCATTCTTGAAGGGAAGACGAGGTAGCTTTTTTTAAGTTATTGTTATTTCTACCTACTGCTTTCTAAGGGCATTCAAGCAGAAATTGATCTATGTACACTTCTGGTGAGCATTTTTTTCTTGGACTAGATTTAAGGAGTGAGTTTATTTTCCATTGGTTGGCACAAGGGGAGGTATTTCGGTTGTTGGTGTTTCCACTAAATTTGAGAGAGTTAGTATCCTGATCAATGTTGATAGTTTTGGTAGGTTGGAGTTGGAGAGTTTGATCAAGGAGCAGGAGTGAAGGAGGGTTCAGTTCAGTTGAAAACATAGTTTGAGAAGTTGGCAGTTGGGGAGGAGGTGAGTTGGCAGCATAAGGTTAAGTTTAGGTGGGATAAGGTAGAAGATTGTAACATGAAGTTGTTTAATAGGATAACCACTCGAGGTGGATGAAGAATTTTATTAAGGAGCTTAGAGGAGTTTGGTGGGACCGTATGGGATATGGAGGCAGCATTGTTGCGAGATCACTGCATTTTAAAGAATTGTGTTCTCATGCTCTCTCTCGCTCTCACGTGTGCTCTCTCATTATCATCACTCACTTTCATACTCATGCGGTAATGCATACTACATATATGATTTCTACGATATCAACTTGGCATAAATGTTGTGTTTTTATGGCTTTTGAGTTGCATTGTGCTTCATGATGGATTGCTGTCTTTTGTGCAGATAAATGCTTGCATCCTCCTTGTGAGATTGTCTCGTATTTCCCTGTTGAGTTACGAGGCAAGCCTATTCCGCCCAAGAAATTTTTTTATACTTCTGAGGTTTGTGTTGTGAAGTTGGATTACATTTGCAGTTAATTATTCACAATCTGATAAGTTTTCAGTCCTTTTTTTTTCTCCCTTTTCTATATATATGGGGTAATCCACTAATCCTCAAGTTATTCAAAGTAATTAGTTTTTATTTTATTCCGCGATGACCTTGTGCAAGTATAAGAACAGAAAAGTAAAAGAATTCTAAGTATTTCTTAATCTCATATAATGGAGACATCTGGAAGGCACAGGAATTAGGTGTCTTGGAGGATAAGATTTGTCATTTTCCACGCAGATGAAACCTTGTTATTGTATTTACCAAAAAAAAAAAAAAGCCTTGTTATCATAGAACTGGCCAACCTACACTTTGTAGATCCCTCTTGCTGGGAACATAAGTTGACATGAATAGCATCTGAAGTTAGATGCTCTGAAATTTGAGAGCTTGTGCCGAAGCCTGATGTTCCAGAAAGATTAAAAGAAGCTACTAGTAGTACGACTGTCAAGTGGCATGAATTGGAGTGTCTGCTTTTCAGTTTTTGGCCAACTTTAGGGGCATCAATAAGAAACATGCTATGATATTGGTTGGGGCCGACACGTTCATTTATGATGAGCTATTGCCTCTTTTGTCTATGCCTCATCAAAAGCACTAGGCATGCTCTGTTAAGACAAGAAATTAAAGGTTCGATGTAGGCTTTTGGGCCTTAATACAATTATACTCTGCAAAATGAGTTGTCGGATTCTTCCAAGTTGATAAATGAATCCCGACCTAACAAAATTTGATTTAAACTGGCTGAAAAGTAATTGTTCAGCATAAACAGTTTTTTAATACATTACAGTTTTGTTGCATCTACTTTCGACTCTTTTAATTACACCTGTCGTGACCAAAATTTGTGTTTTCTGCATTTGTAATGTTATTCTATTGCTTTTCTTACCTCTCTTTCCCATCTCTCTCTCCCCTCCTTTCCACAGATTTTTGGGCTGGCTCCCAAGGCTTCTTTGTCTGAATTGGAGGTGGTGGGACAGCACTACTGTGAAGATGGTTGGGATCAATTGAAAAAACATCACCATAGCATCGATGATTTGGATTTGTCAAAATATTGTTTTTTCTCTGCGTACCTGGTGGCATTGATACATGACAATCTTGGAATCCCCATGGAGGAAAAGAGGTATAATTTACTCTCTCCAACTTAGGAGACTTAAAATCACCTTACATATACTACTACTCAACTTACCAGTAGTTTCCGTCTGTCCAACCTTCCTCCTCACTCTGTTTTCTAGTTTATTTTTCTTTTCCTGTTCTGCGGCTTGGTTTCTGTCTCTCTTTACGGGCTTTTCTGTTTGTCTTTTGTGAAGCAATAATATAATCTTTGAGCCATTAGGTTGTAGGTCCACAGTGTATATATCCTGCCCTAACACTCACATGTAGTCCATGCAGGTGTAGTAAACAACCACTAACGGAATAATAATGCTTACTTCGGTAATAAATGCGATCGACAATAATTAACACTAGTCATTTCCATTTTCTTGTATGGTCCTTATTTAGTGTTGATTTAATTTTAATATTACAAACTTGTTTGAATGCAACCTATCTGGCATGTGAGACTGCCTAGGATTGTTGCATCTCTTTGCAGCATGCAGCAAGATATTTGTCGACATTTTCTCAGAAATTTACTCAAATAAATAGTTCGTTTAGCAAGTGTTTGCATTCTGATTTGACTTGCTAATTTCAAAAGAATTTCTTCATTGTCATTTTTTTTAGAAATTTAATTAATAAACAGTTCTGTCTAACAAGTATTCTGGATTCCGATTTGACTGGGCCTTCTCATTCCTAAAGGATTTCATTTATCGAACTGATGTTTGATGTTCGCAGGATCGGATTGGCTAATCTAACGGCTGGCGATCCTCTTGACTGGACATTAGGAGCTTTCATGATTCAAACGATGCTGGAGCCCCTCGAACTCGAAGAAGATGATATCGGGGAGATGGTTGGGAATGAATCACTGACCTACTTTTCATTATTTGCATTTCTTTTGATAGCTGCAATGGCAGTGTTCTTTGTACTGAAACTGCAGAAACCACCATTAAAGACTATATATGACCTAGAAAAAGGGCGATATATCATCACCACTGTACCCAGGTAATCAAATATTTTTACATTTGTATATTTCCATGATCAAATATTCTTCTTGAGAATTCGGGGATTTGATTTGGTTGTGTAGTAAGAATCACAAGTAGAATGAATGCACACAAATAGTATCAGAGCTTTCTTGGAAGAAAAAACTGATATTTTTCCTCATGATGGCTGTCTGATTTGGTGAGGAAAAAAGTTGGGACGCGTATTATTGAGAAAAAAATTATGTAATTGGTCTCAATCACGAGATTTGTTAATAGAATCAAATAGTTTTACGTTCAACGTTCAATTCTGAACTTACATAGTTGGAGTAGAAGTTGAGATTCTTGGTTTACCAGTGATTGATATTGAAAATTACAATCATTAAGTTCAATCACTCTGAGGACGATGTTTTATGGATAGTGTTATCTCCCATTGGAACAGTCTTCTTATTACAATTGGGAACTCATTTATTCTTTGTAAGAGTTGGTAAACAGTCTACACCGAAATCCAAAGCATAAATGACTTAAAGAGAAACATAAATGACTTAAAGAGCAAAGCAGAGCTCATGGCTCATGGATGCAAGCATTGGGGGTAGGTAGCTCCACCATACCCCCTTTCAACAAAAACATAAAGTATATAGGTCCCCTCCAAAGTGATTATCAACTCCAGAACAATGATCCAGGCTCCAAACATCTTCATGTTCGATTCTGAAAACTTTTCAAGTCAAAAAAAAAAAAAAAAAGTCATTTGTTCTCATCGTCCTCATTGTTTTGCTCATAGCGGCGCTTGAACTTAGCAATCTGACCCAACTTCTCATCTCGTTGCTTCCGGTCTTTAAGGTGATAGACTTTACCAGTGTGGTGTATTTTGGTCATCATAAATTGCATCAATCTCCCACTTTGGCTCACATAGGAGATCCACTGCATCTGAGGGTGCAAACCTTTCCTCATTTCCAACCAGCCTGCAATTCAAAATGAATCCTGATTTTGCTAACTTCCAATTAAGATGAACATTTATTTTTTGGGAAATTATACTTTCACATCAAGGAACTAACGGAACAAGAAAAGCCCATCTATTTCCGCGCAACCAAAACCATAGGAAAACAGAAATCAACTAAAATAAGTACTCTTACTCAACACGACACACGAAAAGAACAAGGGTATTAGCCCATACATGAGCCTTGACAGATAAATTTCTCATTTATTTTGGACGACGATTATGCTGTAATTTCCAAGAGTCTCACAGTAAAGAAGGGCACACCCATAGAATGGACAACTGCATCTCGGGTGGCTAGCCCAAGGCATGGTTACAAAGTTCATGATAATCGGAGCAAGAGGGGTGAAAGATATTAATGACAAACCAATTTATTCAGGATAATTGATCATTTCATACATTAAAAGATCCTGAACCATGGCATTATTAGAAGGGATTTTTTTAACGAGCTTACAAAGAACCCTTGCTTCGCATTGTGGTAGGAATTAAATTCAAAGTATAAACAAACAATAACCAGAGAAATGGAAAATTGGCCAAACTACTGATAGACATATGCAAGCAAAAACATCACAGGCCATGCCAGAGTTCTTTCATCAAATGTGAGTAAGTTCCATTGTAAAACTGAAAAGAACATGCCAATGTGACTGCATCATAGTAACATGAAAAGGGTAAAAAGAAAGAATGGGATCTGTCCGTCCAACACGTAAATCAGCTATCTAGGATGCAAACAAAGTTAGGAACGGATTAAGCTAACCGTAAAATTCACAGCTAAGCTCAGCTTGCATTCATGTGAGCTCTGATTAAATTGGGAACGACTCTTCTCCTTCTTACTGCGAGGCAGAAGGAACTGCTTGCTTGTGCGATATATATATCCCCACATTCGTATTTACGTCTTTTGGCCATCCCAAAGACGAAACTTTGGAATTTTAGACAGCAATTCCAACAATCCTCCCTCATCACTATCATAGGCAACAATGCAGCAGAGAAGACACAAGAAACAAGCAGAAAAAAAAAAAGAAAATGCGATGCAAGATTCAAATTTTGACTGTGAGTTGTCATGCCAAATTTCCAGGCTCAAATGGGAATTTTCTAACCCTACATAGTGTGCACTCCCTAAAAGTGGTAAAATCCCAAACTCTACAAAAAGAAACAATGAGATGATAGGGGTGAGAAAGTTGAGGGGGTGGATGATCCACTCACGGATCTTCATGGGAAGTGGGTTAGAATAATCAAACCTCATACTCATCATTCCCACGAGCAAATTTAATCAAACACAGGGAATGAACAACACGAACACGATGATTAACGTTCATTTCAGATAAAAAAGGATCGGAGAAGAGAATCAAGAACGTACCCCAAGTCACCCACGTGGAAGCGTTGGAACAGCGCAGGGTTTGAGCAGAGCAGCAACGGGAGACGGGACCTTACCTAGGGCTCAGAAGATTCGGGCTCATGGGTTTTCCCCGACCCGATCCTCTTTGGCTCCATATTATCTTATGCATTTCGGTTCGTTGAGGTGCGTGTGAGACTTGAAAGTGTGCGGTGAGTTTAACATTTTGAATGTATTGTAGTTCATAAAATTTTACGTCAAAATTTGAGAATATAATATAATATTACTACGTTCGGTAATACTTGGACGTAAGAATACAATATTTTTGTGTATGGCATTGGTATGGGGAGAAAAATTCATGAGTGTAACATAAGCATTGATAATTTTTTTTGAAAAAAGCTAATGGGATGGTCTATATGTTCTTTAATCTCCATAGAATTGTGACTTAATATAGGTGATTTTAAACAATTTTTTCCAATTTTCTCTTCACCCTTTTTTTTTTTTTTGTCATTTTATGTATCAATGATGCAAACGGTAAACATTATTCTATGTTTAATTTAAAACTTCAATAGATGAAAGATATTTAGTGAATAATAAGAAAATGAGTTAGATACTTTTATCTCTATTTCATAGTGTGCGGCATTCCATCTACACTATAAAAGTGAAAAAAAACCTCCAAGTAAATTGTTGAATGGTTTAAATTTTTATGATTGCTTCTTAATAGATGGAGCATACGTAAGATTAAATTGTATGAATATCTACGCGTCCCCTTATTTTTTTGATGGTCTTTGAATCTGTGAAGTTAAAATTTCATAATAATGAAACTTCATGGATTAACGGTAAGCGCTAAGCACCCAACCATCCAACTTTCATATTTATGACTGAAGAAGGCATCATAAAATAACTAAGATTATCCAAAAAATATCGGAAAATGAAAAATAAAGAAACAAATAAAGGAAAGAAAATTCAAAAGAGTTGGTTTTGTTTTTTTTTTTTTACAAAAAAAAAAATGAAAATGGAGGGTAGCTTTCAGATCCAACAGAGTAAAAAAAAAAATAATGATCAAAGTCTCGCTTGCTGTTTTGGCGCCGTGCTCTTCTCTCTTTTCATTTCGTTATTTCTTCTCCTCCGCTACTAACCCTTGCGCCTTCCGCTGCTTCTCCTCCCTCCGCACCAGGTGATTGATCAATCTCTTCTCATTCATTCCCATTTCTGCTTTTTCATCTAATCCATGCCTTAATCATGGGACGAATTGTAAGATAATTTCGAATCCAGCGAGCTTTTTTATTGATGAAAATGTGAAACAATTCAACAACTTTCAGTTTTTACCACATTTCTTAGCTACCAAACGGGAAGAGAAGCGTTTGAGGTGCTATAAGATCCTGTGTTTTGGACAACTTAGAGTTTGGACTTGTGGTGAAATTGGCTTTGTATTTCAACTAATCATATTTGATCATATGATCTTGTGATCTGCCCACCTGATCTCGGGTATTCATTACACGATCTGGGTGATTTGAAATCAAAGCATTTTCAATTATGCAGGTCGTGCTTGGTGCTTTCATCACCTCTACATTTCCTTATGTATAGGAAAAATCTTGCTTGAAAGAAAACGGAGAATTAATAGTGCTGATACGACATGCACTGAGTTGGCTGTTTGGATCTTACAACGCAATCATACTTTCATGCGTTGGTTTTGTGTGAGCTGATTTTGCATTTTTCTTTTTGTTGTTGTTGTCCATTTCCTTGCATTAAAGTGCCAATGCTTTATTGTAAAGTTATTAGAGGTGCACCGATTTTTTTAGGCCTCTGTCTACGGTTGCCTTATTAGGGAATTGTGATTTTGGTAAATGCGAAAGTAATTTTTTGTGGGATTAACAGTATATAGCATATGAGAGAATTCTAAGGTTTGTTTTCCTGCTGCTTGGCAAGCCAGAACAATGCCTTCTCACATTGTGGGGTATCCTCGGATGGGGCCGAAGAGAGAGCTCAAGTTTGCATTGGAGTCCTTTTGGGATGGGAAGAGTAGTGCCGGGGAACTGCAGAAGGCAGCAGCCGATCTCAGGTCATCCATCTGGAAGCAAATGGCCGATGCTGGAATCAAATATATTCCTAGCAACACCTTCTCTTATTATGATCATGTTTTGGACACCACTTCAATGCTTGGAGCTGTTCCTCCTAGGTATGGTTGGAACAGAGGTGAAATCGGTTTTGACGTGTACTTCTCCATGGCTAGGGGAAATGCCTCGCTACCTGCTATGGAAATGACTAAGTGGTTTGACACTAACTAGTAAGTAGCGCGCCTCTCATCAACATAATTTTGCAGAGACTGTTGGTTTGTGAATCTTGAATGATATACTTGGTCATTTATACAGCCACTATATTGTCCCTGAATTGGTGCCAGAGATTACGTTCTCGTATGCATCCCACAAGGCAGTGAACGAATTCAAGGAAGCCAAAGCTGTAAGTCTTGTTAAGACTGCATTTTTGTAGGTCAGTTATCAAATAATGGTCTAAAATCATGACAAGCTTGAAGGTCCCTGAGGTAGTCACTAGTCATGCATGTACAAGGTTTTCGATATTAATTTCAAAATGCTCCCCAATATGCTTATATACCATAAATCTTCTTAGTAGGAAGAGTAGTTTTTGTTAATTTTCTGCATTCATGTGCAGATACTTATATACCATAAATCTTCATTCACGTGCAGATAACTTTCTAATTAATTTTTTACTTTTGTATGTGGTTTAGCTTGGGATAAATACCATTCCAGTTCTTTTAGGACCTGTAAGCTACTTGTTATTATCAAAACCAGCAAAGGATGTTGATAAATCCTTCTCTCCTCTATCTCTAATTGGCAAGATTCTTCCAATATATAAGTAAGGCGCTCAATTTTTTTTTTCTCTTACATAGCGTCCTCGAGTCTTTTGACGCATACTTGTTTTGTGTTTTTTTTACTAAAAAAACAACTACTATGCAGGGAGGTTGTTACAGAACTGAAGGAAGCTGGTGCGACTTGGATTCAGTTTGACGAACCCACTCTTGTGATAGATCTCGAATCACACGAATTACAGGAATTTACTCATGCCTATTCAGAGCTAGCGCATTCCTTTTCTCATTTGAATGTGCTAATTGAGACATATTTTGCTGATGTTCCGGCCGAGGCATACAAAACTCTTACTGCCTTGAAAGGCATTATTGGATTTGGGTTTGATTTGGTTCGTGGAACGAAAACCATTGATTTGATCAAGGGTGAATTCCCATCTGGCAAATATCTTTTTGCTGGAGTGGTTGATGGGAGGAATGTTTGGGCTAATGATCTCTCTGCTTCACTTATTACTCTCAAAGACCTTGAAGGCGTTGTTGGAAGAGGTGTTTAATCTTTCTGAGTTCTCGTATTTCCTAAATCTATCTACATGTGTAATACACATTGTGTTCTTCTGCAGACAATCTTGTGGTCTCGACCTCCTGCTCGCTTCTCCACACTGCTGTTGATTTGGCAAATGAGAACAAGTTGGACAAACAGATTAAGTCATGGCTTGCATTTGCTGCACAGAAAGTAGTAGAAGTAAATGCCTTGGCCAAGGCATTGTCTGGTCAAAAAGATGAGGTACACCTGATAATTTATGTATTTACTGCTACATATTGGCTACAGGAAGTTGGAAACTTAAATCTGAAGAACATTTCCAGTGCATCCCCTAGAGCTATAAAAATGGAAAACAAAGGAAACAAACTAAACACTTCCCATAGCAAAGACAAAAATTCAGAATTTTTTATATTTTAAGTATGATATTGTCCGTTTTCTTTTTTAAATCATCGTTTAGCTTGTTGAATGTTGAACCTCAATTTCTATTCGTTAGATCTTGTTTTATGGTTTCTTGTTTAATAATCATAGAAATAGCTCAGCATATCTTGCTTATGTTTCTGGTTTTACGAGTTTGGATATGAATTGTCCATTTTATTTTGCTCAACATATACAAAGACTCTTGTTCTTTCTTGACTTCGCTCACTGTTTTTTCCTTTGGGGAAAAAATAATAAAAATATTCAGGCATATTTCGCTGTTAATGCTACTGCTCAGGCTTCAAGAGAGTTCTCTCCAAGGGTGAGAAGTGAGTCTGTCCAGAAGGCTGTAAGTGAAAGGATTTCATTTCCATCTGATACGTGATCTAATCGCTCGAGGCGCTTGCCTTCTGAACTGCCATTTTCTTTCCAAGGCTGCTGCTCTGAAGGGCTTGGACCACCGACGCGCTACAAATGTAAGCCAAAGATTGGATGCTCAGCAGAAGAAGCTGAAGCTGCCCATTCTTCCAACCACCACCATTGGATCTTTCCCTCAGACCACGGATCTTAGAAGAGTTCGCCGTGAATATAAGGCTAATAAGTCAGCTTTCTCCCTCTGCAGCTATGCTTTTTCTCTTTTAATTATAATAATACTCATTTATCTCTCATAGTGGACACACTGATTGTTCTGTTATATCTTTAGGATCACGGGGGATGATTATGTGAAGGAAATTAGAAAGGAAATTAGCGAAATTGTGAAGTACCAGGAAGAGCTAGGCATAGATGTCTTAGTACATGGAGAGCCAGAGGTAAGCCCTTTTCACTTTGTTTTCAGAAAGAAGCTTCCTTATTCACCATGTACCATTTCTCTTTTTTTTCCATAGAGGAATGATATGGTCGAGTACTTTGGGGAAAAGTTGGCTGGTTTTACGTTCACTGTCAATGGATGGGTCCAATCTTATGGCTCTCGATGTGTCAAGCCACCAATCATTTATGGCGACGTAATTCGTCCCAAAGCTATGACTGTCTTCTGGTCCATTGAGGCTCAGAGGATGACATCGCGTCCAATGAAGGGAATGCTCACTGGCCCTGTTACGATTTTGAACTGGTCTTTCGTTAGAAATGATCAGCCAAGGTAAGGAATCGACATTAACACCCCTCCACTCTCTCTCTATGTATAGACGTCCATTGCTATGTGTTTGCTGGTTTTAGATCAGAAACGTGCTATCAAATTGCATTGGGAATCAAGGATGAGGTCGAGGACCTTGAGAGAGCTGGAATCAATGTCATACAGATTGATGAGGCTGCTCTAAGGGAGGGCTTGCCACTTAGGAAATCTGAGCAGGCGTCCTATCTGGACTGGGCTGTTCATTCCTTCAGAATCACTAACTGTGGTGTCAAGGACACTACTCAGGTTCTTCCCTCCAACTCCATGAGTTACAGTTTATCTGAAAATTGTTCCCATTAGTCTTACCGGATTCACAAATATAGTTCCCTGACCCCAACATTTTTATTCTTTCTAAAGAGAGAGAAAATAACAAAAAATGTTGTAGAACAAATTGAAGAAACAATGCTACACTGCGCGCAATCCCTCGATGGTTTACCTTGAGAGCTGTCAAAATTGCATATAGTGATGGGATACTACACATGTAGGAATACAGAATTTGGGCAATGGGACTAGTGTAATTCTAAAAATATTGGTAAGATTCGTGAATGATGTTGAGTAGCACTTTTAAAGTATTAAGTCATGTTCGGTTCATGGTAATAGTTGTTTCATTCTACCTCCATTCTTAAGAAATAGTGATTACTTTGTTTGATTCACGTTATGGTCTCAGTGTAATCAACTACTACTTATTCCATTCATGACCGTGGAATAAGTCCCATGGGTATGACATATTCTATTTCCTACTGAATGGCCGTTCTATTCTCCCTTCATTTCATTGACAGGCATAAAATTGATGATCTATTTTCCCTGAAGTAAATGTTGCACATGAACTTGTGTGTTTATTCTTTTGTGCTGGGCAGATTCACACCCACATGTGCTACTCCAACTTCAACGACATCATCGACTCGATCATCGACATGGATGCCGATGTGATCACTATTGAGAATTCCAAATCTGACGAGAAGTTGCTTTCAGTCTTTCACGAGGGAGTGAAGTATGGTGCAGGCATCGGCCCAGGTGTTTATGATATCCACTCGCCTAGGATCCCAACCACAGAAGAAATCGCGGACCGAATCAACAAAATGCTGGCGGTGCTCGAGAGCCACATCCTTTGGGTGAACCCTGACTGTGGCTTGAAAACACGCAAGTATTCTGAAGTCAGGCCAGCCCTCAGCAACATGGTTGCCGCCGCTAAGCTCGTCCGCACCCAACTGGGCAATACCAAGTGAGTTTAGCATCCTCAGATTGTGCGTGAATAGTGTTTAAATGAAACGAGAATAGGAATAAAACGACTAAAGAAAGAAAAATAAAAATAAAAATAAAAAAAAGAAAATGACATGGCCATTGACCTTGGAATTTTGTTTGAAACGGGGAGTACGGATTTTTGTTTTTCTTTTCTTACAAGAAATGATCATTAAAATCTGTTTTGCGGCTTTTCCTCGTAACGTTTGTTTTTGATGCAATTGAGGAATGAATACCAGGTCTCCATAAAAGAAGTTTGTGAAATGTGTTATATGACCTTCTGATGTACTCAATAAATAGTTCAAACTACATTTGGTTAGTAAATAATTGAGATGACATTCTTGGAAAAGCGCCCTTTTTTCACTATTGGGGGTTGGAATCGTCACATATAACTACTGGGAGAGATGTATCTGATTGTAAAGACTTTGAGAACGTGGTTTGTAATATTCAATAATTCCATGTAAACATAAGGCAACGGTATTTGTACCGTAACACAGCAGGTGATTTTAACTACTGTATCACCTCAAGACAACTCCGTTTTGAACCCATTCTGCAAGTTTCAACAATAATGATCGAATCGGCAAAAAAATAATAATAATAATAAGATCATGCAAATTTTTATACAATTTTATCATACGTATAACCTTTTATTCATTGAGCTTAAATATTCAAAACATATAGAAGAATTTAAACCTTTCATGCTCATTCAATTCACACGGTTCGAATTTAAAAAATGAAAATCAAAGAACCAATTGTTGGGATGACACAGTTCGTACCTACAGTAGATTCACCGTGCCCCAAACAAAATGCTTACAAGAAGTTCAACAAAATTGATGGTTTGATGCGAGTATAATGGAGAAATTTCAAGGATTCCAATTAATTGTGCTGCTACAAACCTCTCCCAACATCAAAACTTCGCTAACTCAACTAGAAGAGACTCACCATGCCCAAAAGAAAATGCTTATAAAACGTTTACAAAATTGATGAGGTGACGGGTAGATGTTTCCAGGATTCCAATTAATTGTGCTCCTACAAACCTCTCCCACCTCAAACTCTAGCCAACACAGCCAGTAAAGATCTTTGGCATTCAACCAGGAGTCATGAAATCGAATCCCAGTTGCCTAGCTCACATCCATTGAATCTCGGGGAATAAAAAAAGGAAAAAAAAGAAAAGGAGAAAAATGGAAAAGAGCTGAGATTCTAATAGCCAACAAAGAAAGCATTTAATTACAATCAACTCTAAAAGCCATCCAACAGTAGAGAGTTGAAGCATGTATCGGTAATTAAAACATTATGAACAATAATGTCTTGAGATAAGCTAGTTAACAGCTGACATATAATTTGTCAAGCAATCATCCAGGAGACAAGGGTTCGATCTTTCTACCTGTGCTAGTGCTATACATGACTAAGCGAACATGCAACTAAATTTGGATTCAGGGAAGACCTCAATTATCCTCTGCTGTTGAGGGCATTGAGATGAATTCTTCTGTTTCACAACCTTCTTGTTTTGAAACTGAAGGACTTCAACTTCCAATCTGTAAGGGAACTTCTTTGCTATTAGCTTATATTAATGATATGCAAAACCAGATGAGTAAATGAGCAAGGAACTTACCTCAGTTGGTATTATGGGACTGTTCGTGCTCAATGAAATCCAAGGCATCCTCCTTGGAGACAACGTTGACATGGCTGACTCTGTTTTTATGAGTTACCCCGTATATCTGGTCAGCAACTTTTACAAGCTCTGGCCTAAATGTCGTGATTATGAACTGAGTATTCGCCAAGTCGGCCAGGCGCCAAATCATGTCTATCGAACATATGGTTAAGGAATTCCTCTCACTTCCAAAGAGTACAAGATATAGTGTAATAGCATTCGAAACCAAGCATTGACGAGTCTGATGTAGAAAGAGAAAGCCCTCAGGGAATTGAAGGACCAAGGGAGCAGAAATTAACTCAGGTTTCAAGACTGAGACACATTAGGTCTAACAGAACCTAAAAAGAGAAGATGCGGAAAGGGTTTTAGAAGAGAGAAAATATTACCATCGGGGGTTCACAACCAAGTGGAATTCTGTTCTCAAAGAAACAAACACCACCCCCCCCCCCCCCCCCCCCCCCTTCCCGAAACACACCCCCAGGGGGTTACATGGACCCGATGAACCAAGCTTCTGTTATATTCTCAAGCATAATCCATAACAAAAAGGGAAAAATGAGAGAGTGAGTTGAGGATACTTCCAACAGCTGTCCTGTATTGAGGATCCAGGGCTGCATCAATCTCATCAAATAGATAAAATGGAGCAGGATCACATCGCTGGATTGCAAAAATCAGTGTCAAAGCTACAACAGTTTTCTGGCCTCCAGACAATTGCTTCATTAACTGGGTCTCCCCTTGTCCAGTAAAAGAAACCTGCCATGTATCAGTTAAAAATGAGTACATGTGACTTTGAAATTATCAAAAGACCTCTAATAGCAAAAGCATGTCCTCAAAAACAAATATAGACTAGCCCAATTGTTTGTTCATTGATAAATATCAAACAAGCAACATGCCGGGGAGTTTATTGTTGCTTGTTCCTGCAATGCTTAAAGATATATTAGATCCTAACTAAAATCACAAAAAGGGTACTAGCCTTCACTTTCACGCCCACATATTTCTCAACCCTTCCCTCGGCATCTGTCTGAGGAAGCCCATCTTCGTCTTGATCATCCTCACCATTATCAATATCCTGTAAATTAAAATAGAAACCCATAACACCTCTTAAAAAAAAATTTACCAAAATTCACCAACATCATTGCTTGAGAAGTGCTAACCACAGCAACAGCAACAGCAACAACACCACCATAATCCATATGATATGATCAATAGATCATGAAGTACAATTAAAACATCAATTCATCATAATCTTTAAGATTTATTGTTTTATGACATTCTGTCATGATGAGTTCCAGACCTGAATTGGCACCTTTCACAGCAGGCTCTTACTTTGTACTACTTGAGCTTGTCTGTGAATCCATTATCAAGAAGTATATCCATCACTACTGCAAACAGGAAATGGATTGAAGATGATAATTGATGTAATCCTATGGCGAGGGAAACTATCGCTTAAGCCGCTGCAAGTCTTCACATTAGCGCATACTCCCTCATACATGTCTTTGGTGTATGTTATTTGCATACTATATAGTTTTGGTTGATGAAACTAAGATTTGCATTAATGCTAAATTAGAATTATGAAGACACATTAGAGGCTCGAGGTTTTAAACTGAATAGGTAGAAAACTGAGTATATAGAGTGCAACTTTAGCAAGCGTAACGAAATGGATCACAGTACCGTGCAACTGGGCAGTTACACACTAGCAAATAGTCAGCATTTTCGTAATATTGGATCATTATAAAATGCAATGATGGAATAGAAGGGAATGTAAATCATAGGATTCAAGTAGGTTGGATTAAGTGGAGAAATGCATCAGGGGTCCTATACGACCGTAGCATGGTTTCGGAATTAAAAGGGAAGTTTTATGAGACATTTATAAGACCCGCTTGTTGTTCCCATTGGAATAATGAGGTGTTGTCATTGTTGGCAAGCCTAAATGAGTATGCATATCATTGGTACACCTTGTATATCGACTTTGCATGACTTTGGGACATCATAATTATGTGGAAATGAAGAAGACACAGCGAGGGAGTGAAGTACCGAAAAGCGCCATAATTGAGCCCGGTTTGACCTAGTTTGGAGCGGTTATTGATTTGAGGCACTTCGGGTGATCCGGTGACCATGGGGAGACACCAGCAGCAATGATATACCATAATAGAGTGGTATAGACACGAACAGTGCAAAGGAAATCGGTTTTGCTCGAAGCGTCATAATTGAGCCCGGTTTGGCCTAATTGGAGCACATGCACCGTGTTGAGCTTAAAGGGAGCTTGTTTGGAATTTTTGGGCCACATTGAGGTAAATTTGGGCTAAATGGGTTGCAATGAGCTCAAGGAATGGTAATGGGTCAAGAGAAATTCGTGGTGGGCCTTTGGGGAGCCATTTTGGGCTTAATTGTGCAAGGTGACGAATTTGGGCCAACTAATGGGCTTGGCACACATGGGCAGCAACTAAACAAACCCAATGACACTTGGAGGAGTCCAAATACACTTGGACCAAGTCAAATTCGTGGGCAGCAGCCACTCCACTATTTGCTCCACCATTGGTGACATAATCCCCTAATTTGAGGAATGTTGTTTGAGCATTCAAAGACATCCATGTTTGGAGGCTTCTTTTGGCTAGTGGAGACATCATAATGAGTCCCCCACCCCTAAAACATGGAGCATGTTTGGTGGAGGAATTAATGGCATGTTTTTGGCTAGTGGAGACACCATAATGAGTCTCCCACCCCTAAAACATGGAGCATGTTTGGTGGAGGAATTAATGCCATGTTTTTGGCTAAGTGGAGACACCATAATGAGTCTCCCACCCCTAATACATGGACCATGTTTGGAGGAGTATTAAAATCAACCATTATGCCATGTCTTAGAGGCTTTGGAGGGCTATATAAGGAGGGCCTCTCCTTTGGACGAATTTGTGACCTCCCTTGAGTATTGGGAGAGCATTTGAGAGAGAGAATTGAGAGAAATTCTCTTGGAGGGTTTGGGGCTGCCATATGTGTTCTTGAGCGCTCTTAGGGTTCCAAAGGGTTGAGTGTGTGCGAGATTGGGGAAACACTTGTGAGTGTTTTTTGTTGTGGCCACGAGGTGACGTTGAACATCCACACGTGAAGTAATCGGTGTTCAAGGGGCTGTTCCGTGCGGTGGCTACGTTTGGTGCTTGTGCTTGAGTTTCTTCGAGTTCGTTGAGTTCTTGAAGCTACAACAAGGTGCTTGCTGGTCATCAAAGAGTGGTAGGCTGTTCATCACTCTTACGTGAATTTTATTCCGTAATCTTGTTTATGTTCGGGTCGGTGAGACTCTTGTAATAAGTTTGTCAAACCTAGTGAAGGGGAGACAACTTAGTGATTAGTCAGTGAGACTTGTGATAAGTTCGTCAAACCTAGTAAAGGGGAGACGACTTAGTAATTGGTCAGTGAGACCGTTGTATCGCTCTAGTCAAGAGCCAATACAGTTATAGTAAATTCGTTGGTGAGGGTAGTGAACCCGAATCAGCCATGGACGTAGGTTGCACGCATTGTGTAGCTGAACCACGTATATCTTGTGTTTGCGATTGCTTGGTTGGTTTGCTTGTGTTACTCTTGCAATAACCATCGAATCAGATTGAAGAGCTCAAAAAGGAAAGAATTTGAAGGAGCACTGATTCACCCCCCCCCTCTCAGTGCTCGTATTGGGACTAACACTGCTTTATTATACGGTAGTAAGTGTTGGGCGATCAAGAGAGAACGTGAACACAAAATGAATGTAGTAGAGATGTGCCTGCAAAGGTGAATATGTGGTAATGATAGTCCTATGAGTGCGCCAGCTAGGTAGAGTGAAGTGATTGATATATCAGTAGTTAGCAATTGGATGCAAGTTATATGAAAGGACACGAATGTTCTATGACTGGATGAGAGTACGGCCTTACATAGGGACAAGTGACATTAGAGGATTCATGTTAATGATCTGAAGTGATTTCTTGTGGTAGGTTCCATAGAACTAGCCCCAAATATTGGGATAAACGCTTAGCTTTTTGTTGATCCTTTTGTTAATGGAGGGGAATAACCATAAATTTAGTAGCTACATCTAGGTCCAAGCAAACTGCCAATAGTCACATGACCAGATAAATCACATGTTGTTGGCCCCAAGAAGCCCAGGTTGATCAAAGTGGGTCTCAAACCTACTTTTGACCAAGGCTTTATTGGGCATAAACTTCAAAAGATAGACTCAATACATATTTAAATTGAAAAATTAGCCCAACTCCTTGAGTTCTGACCTGGCTTGGATCAAGTCCTCCCAATCCATCACCCAAGGGTGCTTGTCAAGTGAACAATAAATTCTAGAACTTAACCAGTACATAAGATTTAACATGCTTATAACTGTTGAGTTGTTTATAATCCAGGTGCCCTATCTGTAGTTAGTGAGGGCCGGGGCCGATCATTTTGCTGGCATCTTGCATTCACGCCTCCGTTTGACTGCCGCTCGGGGATGTAGTTGTAGATACGTTAGTCTTAGTGGGTCGTTGGCTCCACCTGTTATCTCCTTCTACGACATGCTGTTGTCGTCACCATATTCCATATGTCACTTAGTCATCTCTGCCTCGCTGCGGGTCAGCACCTCCGAAAGAAACGGAGGACTTCATTCAGTGACTCCGCGATCGCCCTCTGAACGATCAGAATAAGGTAAAGCTTGAAGATAAGTTTTGTACTCTATTAATTTCTCAGTCCCTCTAGTCGGGTGGGCGCACCGGCCAAAGAAAGGTAACACAAGAGAGCTGGGGCTAATCGAGGGCGAGCATGAGTAAAACAGAGTGATATAGGGGGCATTTGCATGCACATGCAAATATTTTTAAATGGACTACATCTCATATCAGGTCGATGCAGAAGGCATGATTGTTTATGGTTCTATATGTACAACATAAAATGAATTGGTATGTAAATCATTTTCATGTGTAGAGTCTTTGTTAATATGGCATAAAGTTGCTTCCATCAGAATGGCCCTTCCTCTTACCTTTTGTTGGGACTGAGATAGAGGACTGGGCTTTCTCCCTCTTCTACCGAGGCTGCGGGAGTCAACTCTGTCTCATCCATTCCCAATCATAACTCGTGACCCGCCAACCAGCCCAACCCGCTCTTGATCTGCCCACAACCCACCCATCTCGTTCAATTGTCATTTTTAATTAGGGTTTTTTAAAAAAAATGTTTTTTGGGTTTAAAATTGGAGTTATTGTTAAATATTGATTCGTTTATGAAAATACCAAAAAAAATATAACTTCTACTGGTAATGTGAGTCGTTGACTCATCAACTTGATCTGACCCGCCAACAATATAACCCGACCTAACCCGTAACCCACTCTTGACGTGATTGTCTTGACTTCTAATCCGTCCGCAACTCGTTTGACTTGTTCTTTTGCCGCCTCACAACCATTCAATTATTTTTCCCTTTTGGGACATTAAAAATTTTCAACAATCTCCCCTCAATTTTCAAATGCCCACCAAAGAAAGTAAGAGGAGAAAACAGTGGGGTCAAAATTGGTCATTACTGGGTGTATGTGTCTTTTTATTGTAAAAACCAGTTGTGTCCAAGGAAGGCCAAGGAATGAGCATGAAAAGCAAAAAATTGTGCATCCATGGAGGACCAAGAAGAAGGTAGAAGACCCCATCTTGATGGCCTTATCTTTGAGATTCCAGTAACAGGACCTCTAGCTGCCGATGGATCTGAATGATACGTGCAAAGGTTGGGAATCAATTTGCTATCTTAATCTCTCCACGCATAATCTATACTGTTTGTTCTGTTTGGCTGCTACCTACAAATTAGGGTAGGGGACTTTTATTTTTTTTTTGCCAGCTACTTGTCAGAATCTTAGAATTGTTGCTGATTGAACTTTTTCCCTTTTAGTCGGACACACATTGAAGCAATGGCTGCAGTATCAGAAGGCAAGAGAACCACTATTATTTCCATTCAGTAATTCCAGAAGGAAGCTAGTGTTGTTCAGGCCATAGATATCCACTGAGATTGGTATAATGACAATGAGAGAATATGCCAGCAGATATATACGCACCAGAATGCAAAATATTACCACAACAAACCTTTTTCTTCATCATAACCAAGAAGCCATGGCCACCCTGAACAAGCTCTGAGAAAACTTCTCGAAAATGCCTAGCAACACCTTTGAAAGTACGCTCTATGGATTCGTCCTTCCTTTGATCCAGAACTGATATAAGTTCTTTTATTTTCTGCAGGAGTAGAAAATAAATTAAACAGAAAATGTAAAATTTTACTGAAGTCATGCTTCAACTAAGTTAATATAAGAATCCAAGACCTAATGATCTCAACCCAGTAATACCTCATCACCAGCATCCAGCTCAGCTTGCCTTTTCTGAAGTTCTTCTCTTTGCTCAGTAAAATTCACATACTGGTCAAGCGCTTTCTTGTTCACATGGCTGAACTGCAGTAGTTGTTCATTGCACCTATGAAGCATTTTATGCAATTCCTTGATGCTCTTCCGCTTATACCTACAATTTGCATCAAAACATGCTAACTGATTACTGCTATGCTGAACATAATCTGTGTAGTAACATTCAAAAAAATATAATAACAGTAAATCCCATAAATGTCAAGGCAGCAAGGCGACTCTAGGCATTCCTAGGGCACTTGAATGCCTTGACAAGGTCGCCTTGTCGCCTTGGGATGCCTTGGCAACAAGGAATTGAAGAGCACCTTATCACCTAGGCCTCGCCTTGAATGTATATACAGAGAAAAATACTAGTATGAGCACTTGAGTAAACTTTATGAGCGAACTTGTGTAGGGCTGACATAAGACCACAAGAGGCAGTCCGACCATAGGATGTAAAACAAATACCCCTATTCCTACCCCTACCCCTACCCCTGTGACCACAGCAAACTTTTCTGTTCCGAGAGAACTTATGTGGGGCTGACATAAGACCACAAGAGGCAGTCCAAATACGGGATTAGAAAAAATACCCCTACACCTACCCCCCCTACCCCTGTGACCACAGATCCTAGTAATAATTGACAGTAATTGATCATAGGTTGATTACTAGTAGTATCTGTCGTCACAAGGGTAAGGGAAGGGCAATTTTTTTTTTTTTAATCATAACGTACTTGCTAATAGAGTTAGATTATATTCTAATTACAATAGGGTTTCACCCACACAATCAAAGTTTATAGATTTATAGTTGACTTCTTTGTTGACAAATAGAAGTATAAATTTTGAGTGTTTGGACGAAACCTCATCCTTAATTGGTTGAGGCTCAAATTTCACTAGCTAGTAAGATATGAATAAGATTCTTAATCCAACAATAATAAATTCTTCTCTGGTCTTATGTGGCTCCTACATAAGTTTGGTACTAAAACATCGGGACTAGCAGAAGCATATAAAACTGGAAGAAAATATTTCTTAATGGTACTAAACATTACATAGAATGCTGAGAAATTCACTCACATCCTGAACTGTGAGATGCAATAGTTAGTAGCTAAACTCAATGGCTCGGCACCAAGGAACAAATCCACTATAACTTATCCCTCCAGTACCAAACAACTTCCTTTCTTTCCATTCCCAAGCTTTTTTAGATTATATAATGCTGCTTTTCTACTATCCAACTTCTATACATACACAAACATACAACTAAGCCTACAGCGAATCAGACCAACAAACTACATAGAATCATTGACATGGAATTTTCCATGCCAGTTATTCCTATCTAAGGTGACCTCATTTACCTCCTTACCTCTTAAGCCCTTCCGAACAACTTGCATCCAATTTCTTACTGGTTTACCCCAAGAATTCCTTCTCCTAAATTGATCACCTTACTCTTCCTAACAAATGCACTCATAGGTCTCTATTGCTCCAAGAACACCTTACACAACACTCTCTTTCCCAATGACACCAGATGCCTCAATTTTTCATCAAGTGTGTCCTCAGCTAGCCTCATAGTACAAAAGAACATTTTTCCCCATGACGAATCTACATCCCCATCATGTTTCCAATCAGCCTCATAGCAACCCTCTCTAAAGGCTGCCACCTCTACTCTAAAGCTTCACCACCCGATCTGTGACTTCCAAACTTGGGTAATTCTCTTTTGCCATCTGCTCAAACGCATGTCAAAAAGTAACACTTAATGTAGTGTGGTTAGACTCTTACATGAAACTGCATTACAATCCTTCTAAATGCTTTTGTCATCCTTCCTAGCTAAGTTGAAAATGATTTGACTACCACTGGACCCACTTTTATTAAGTCACCATGAGTTAGTATATTTTTAAATTATGTTTTCTATTGGTAAATACACAAACACCTACCAAGTTTAGACCCTGCATTGTCACTTTTCCAGGTCATGTATTTACTAGGATCAAGTCATAAGTCATAGCAGGGCCTAAAATAGTCTCTCCGACATGTTCTTGTCACCAAAGTGATATGCCCACAAATATTTCAGGAACTGTTATGAGTTGCCCACATCTTCATTGAAGTTTCCTCTAATTAACAACTTTGCTCCGTTAGCTATTCTTTGCACTGTAAATTTTATGTCAAACTGACATAAAAGATATTATAAACATAACCAAGCACAATCTTAGCTCAAGCAGCACCAGGTACAGCATTAAAATCCTCTCCGAATATAACCGTATCAAGGTCCTTTCTTTTAGCTTAAAGATTGCTTTCATCATTTTGGAGGGATGGGCTACTTTAATCCTATCCCATAATTCTCAAATCTTTGTGAAGAAGCGGGGAAGACAGATAGATGGGGGGGCAGAAACAGATTAGGAGGCAGAGATGGAGGAGAAAGAAGCAGAGACGGTGGAAGAGGCAGCAAAGAAGCAGGATGCCGGGTTAGAGGAGGAAAATGCAGAGGAGGAAGTTTGATTATCACGCTTTTTGTTTTTCTTCCTTTCTCTTTCTCCTTGTTTTTTTTTTTCCCTCCCAGATTTAAGCACTTCTCCAATTATTATCTACATGCTACCTTCACCTACGAAGCATTATAATTTGAATCTCAACTAAGAGCTGATTGAAAAAATGTCAAATTCATTTAATTGCATATGATGCATATATACACAAGGTCCAGAAATGCTTTGCATATATCGCGTGTATACATGACAAAAATACCCAACTGTGAGCATTAATGTAAAACCAGCTCGCCCCAAAAAGAGTGCAATGTATGAATTAAGATAAGCAAAACAAAGCACTATTTGAGTGGAGAAAATTCAAAGTCAGGAAGAAATTAATACGTTTCAAAGGCATCAAACGATAAAGGGCCCAGTTCCTTGATTTTCTTCGAGTATTCTTCCTTCTTGGTGACAACAGCATTTATTCTGCTTAATAGTTGATCACGCTCTTTTGCTTCATCCTGGAGTGTTCTCTCATAGTTGTCTTCCAGAGTCTGCATTTACCTTTAGTCACCTTAGCAGCAGTTACAAACCCTAATGGGCAACATATGAAAACCAAAAATTAGGATTACCTTCAACTTATTCTTTTCATCCTCGATCTTCTTGAGCTGCTTGCTCCTTTCATCAATATCTTCAGAAACTCCTGTAAAGGTCATTAAATTTATATAATCATGAGTTAGCATTGAGGTAAGAAATTCAAATGACACAACTTCAACTTCTTACTTTTAAGCTTCTGTGTCGCATCTTCAACCAATAACTTAGCATCCTTTAGTTCCTGCTTCTTCAATTCAGCGTCATCACGCAGCATGTCAGTCTCAGCAGGCATGATTATAAGCTCCAGCTCGTGTTTCCGCCGTACAAGATTATTTTTCAAATTTGACTCAAGCTCCTGCTTTCTTGTTTCCGCCTATTAACAAGATCGAGCACACCCGTTAGAATTATACATACCGTGGCAGACATGTTTAATCACCATAGTGGCTACTGTTTTAAGTCATTCAGCTAACCTCAACACGATCTGCCTTGCAGGCAAGAAGCTTATCTTTTAATTTTGTTATTTCAGGATTTAATCGTGACAGAAGATTTTTTTCCTCTGGTGTCAAGTGATCA